>JASCZW010014397.1:0-23045 GCA_034211315.2 Aedes japonicus
GACCGACTGACTGACTGACCGACCGACTGACTGACTGACTGACCGACTGACCGACTGACTGACCGACTGACTGACTGACTGAACTGACTGACTGACTGACTGACTGACTGACTGACTGACTGACGATCGACTGACTGACCGACTGACTGACTGACTGACCGACTGACTGATCGACTGACTGACTGACTGACCGACTGACTGACTGACTGACTGACTGACTGACTGACTGACTGACTGACTGACCTGACTGACTGACTGACTGACTGACTGACTGACTGACTGACTGACTGACTGACTGACTGACTGACTGACTGACTGACTGACTGACTGACTGACTGACTGACTGACTGATCGATCGACTGACCGACTGACTGACTGACTGACCGACTGACTGACTGACTGACTGACCGACTGACTGACCGACTGACTGACTGACCGACCGACTGATCGACCGACTGACCGACCGACCGACCGACCGACTCGACTGACTGACTGACTGACCGACTGACTGACCGACTGACTGACTGACCGACTGACTGACTGCCGACTGACTGACTGACTGACCGACTGACTGACTGACTGACTGACTGACTGACTGACCGTACTGACTGACTGACTGACTGACTGATCCGACTGACTGACTGACTGACTGACTGACTGACTGACTAATTGACTGACCGACTGACTGACCGACTGACTGACTGACTGACTGATCGATCGACTGACTGACTGACTGACCATCACTATCATATAGGTCTCACATAGTCACTCAATTGACTCAAAAAACCCGTTACTCCACTCAGCCACTCGCTTCTTGATTCTCCGCCCTTTTCGCTGCAGAGCCGACATGATTTGCTTTATGGTTGATCGCATTCCAAACACTTTCGTCACCACGCATTTTATATACGACGTTTACTGGGCTGGTATCTGCCCCGCTGATGGCAAGCAGCTCAATTTGAATTGATCCAAATCGTGGGCACTCAAAGACCAAGTGCGCCGTTGTCTCCGGACAAAAGGATGACACTTCGTGTCCGAATCAATGCAAATATTGCCTGAAGCAAGCATGGCCAGACATAAACTGCGTTGGGTAGAGATTTACCTCTCGTGCTTCCTCTTCATCCAGATCGACAAATCCGGTATGAGCAGGTGCATCCATCGACCGTTGACCTCCGTGTCCCATTATCGGTGCCATTTAGTCATCGACTCCGCTCTCACCAGCTATCGAGCTCCTCTGATATTTCTTCGCTGATAACATTCACTATCCTCCGTGAGAGTGATGCCAATCGGGGTTATTCCGGGAATGACGCAAACTGCCTCCGATGAAATAGTTCGGTAGGCTCTCGTGACTCGCATGACCATGACCCTGAACATACTGTTCAGCTTTTCCCGGTTTCGCTTGGTTCCCAGCGCCGCGACCCAGGCTGGACCTCCGTATCTTAGTATCCATGATGATACACTAGCCAGTAGACGCCGCTTACTTCGTCTAGCACCGTAGCTATTCGGCATGATTCTGGCTACCGCATTGATGGCCTTCGCCGCCTTCCTACAGGCAGATCTACGTGCTACATGAGCTTCACACCCAAGATACTTCGAGCACGCGCTTCGAGGCTATGGCAAGCCCTCCGATGACGATTTCTGCTCGCTGTACCGCCTATTGCAGCTGCTGACCATTAGCACCTCGGTTTGTGGTTCGGCCTCGTATCCAGTTTTCAATTATGCCGATTAGCTGATTGCCAGTGTTCGCTTCCTGTGTTTCGCACTCCACTGGCAGTGCATTGTCCATCTTCGTAACGAATACTACGTCTTTGGGAAGCTTCCGTTAGCACCGTATCGGTCAAAGTCTTGGGCCAAAGGATGGCACCTTGCGGAACTCCCGCCGTGATCGTTGACCTCATTTCCTACGGCGGTCTCGTAGACTCGGCACCCGGTTCTGGTGTCACTCTATCCGAAATTGTACAGTAATCGGGACCGTCATTCTTGTGCAGTCGACCGTTACAAACATTGCGCCACAGCTGGTCGCTACTAAAGGCTCCAGCTGTCGTCACGGAGCAGTACTTTCCTTTCCCGAAACCGGTGCACGTCTCGATAGCCCGCTAGTCGGTCTCGGTAATTTCCTCAGACTGCCGAGGATGCTACTCGATTTCCAGACGTGGTCCAACAGGCAGATTGGCCCATTCGATGCTGGATCCCCGGAGGATTGCGGCTCCTAGATCGGCTACAACACCAGTGTCCTGTATTTTCCACCTGTCCGGGAAACGGCCTTCACTCCAGACATTTCTGTAGCACATTCCTGAACATTTCCGGAAATGCCTGAATCGCCACATTCAGGACCACGTTAGGAATACCATCCGGTCCGGGTGCCTTGTTCCTCTTAAGCCCTTTCGCCACTGCCACGAGCTCCTCGTTCGAGACTTTACTTCTTATTTCCTCGCTGTACGGTATATACTTGGCCACGTCATCCGCTCGTGCGTCGGCAAGCGTCCATCTACGATAACCTTCAGTTTTGCTGGACATAGCTCTGAAACCATTGTTGGGCCTTCGGTCTTCGCCATATGAATACGGTACATGCGTCGCTCCAGGGGCTAACATCAGCGGCTCGGCACAGCTCATCGTACATTCGGTATCCGCCGTTCGGAATACCCACCCTACGATACACCCTCTCGCCTGTCATGGTCTCAGCTCTCTGACACGTCTTCCGGCTCTGAGGACAGCTAGCGCGAAGGTTTCGAGCTGATGTCTCATTCCACCAGTGTCGGGCGCCGCTTCGTTCCCTGGGCTCCAGGTTCCCTCGACATGGTTGCGTCGCATGCCCAACTAACCTATCTCGCCAGATTGTCCATCGTTCTGGTTCGAGAGTTCGCCGTCGAACCTAAGCGCCTCCATCAGTGAGTCTCGTCGATGGCCTCTGCCCTCCGCTCGCCATCAATGCGTCCCTGGGGATTGGCGACAGGATTTCGCTGGCCGATGCTGTACCGGATCGCCAGATGGTCGCTATGGGTATACTCCTCACCCACTGTCCAGTTCATAATTGTCTTCAGCCACGGACTACAGAAGGTAACATCGATGACGGCTTCACGATCACCCTGCGAAAAGTGCTGGCGGAACCTACGTTCGAAGGGTTTGTAATTACTACCGGCTCGGAATTACCCGGAGCGGAGAAAACAGTATTTGGCCAACATAGACATCGTCATGCGGAAGCAGAAGTCGAGGCAGGCCACGCCGGAAGCGCAAGTCGCCACCCAAAAGCAGTATCAGAAGGTGTTCGTCAAGGATGTCTTCCCTGCAAAGAACCACGTGGTCATGGATGTCGGGACGTACATGACAAGGAGGTGAGTCGCGACAACTCCTACACGAATTTCTCGAAGTAGGTAGGTGGCTGATTATCAGTCAATCAGTGAGGTGTTTAGCACGAAGGGCTTGCCGGAAAAAATGGCTTTGAAAAGAAACACCACCTGAAGGACGATGTCGTGCCTGGCTGATTGGCCACAGCCATGAAGCGGTCGCTGGAGAAGATGGAGCTTTTGACGATCCTAGTCGTACCCAAGAACGTCATCAAAATACAGGCGTGCTCCAGCTGCTTTTGTTGTTTGTTTTTTTCAAGCACTGGAAGGGGTATAAATCAGTTTGGAAAAATTAGTCCAAAACTACTTGGGAACGGGCTTCAGAATTCATGCTTTTGTAATTTATTGCCCAGGCAAGATATACTGTAGACTGTTCAAGTATCCCAATCCACTTTTCGTTAATGGACCAACCGATTATATTCTCTTGGCTGTCCAGGTGATAACACCACCTGACGCGGAGAAGGTTAATACTGCAAAGTGATCGTGACAAGGGTGTCATTTTTTCCTGACAACATTTAATGCAGTTCGAGGCGCACAACGAGCAAGGTGGATCGATCAAGTAGAATGCGACCTACCGTCCCTCCGCAGACAGCGAGAATTGCCATGGACCGAATACAATGGAGAGCCACACTATTGGTCTGATTGGTTAGGTAAGTAACATTAAATGCAATTTTTTTGTCTTTTTCAAGTTCAGTTAATACAGAATACAGGAGAAATATTCAGTTTAGCTTCCTTTACAGAATGCGAATTGCCGGGTCTTTTCGTTTAACACCTGCCATAAGATTTTGTACAGTCTCCTTGTTCACTTTATTCGCCGTAGAACGCCAGTTTGCCTTGAACTGCTTTCTCGCTCACAGCAGCTTTTTTGAGTCTTCAAGGTTCCGCTTGACGATTGCCCAATATTGTTCGATTGCGCGAGCTCTGGCGTGTTGGGAGGGTCTCTTGTCCTTGGGCACTACTTGAACGTTGTTGGCAGCATACCACCTCATGGCCTTTTTTCGTAATGGCGAGATGCTGAAATCAAGCAAAACAAGAACGGGACAATTGTGTCGCTTCAGGAAAGGCAGTAGACGTTTTTGTAGGCACTTGCTCAGATAAATTTCCTGGTTGACGGTTCCGGTCGCAATGTAAACGTTGCTCTTCAAGCCACAGGTACAGATGGCCTGCCACACCCGATATTTCTTCGTGAACTTTGGCAGTTTAATGTGCTAGAAAATATTTGCCACCTTTCTCCGTCCGGTTACCGTAAAAAATTCCTCTCCAGAAAGCTGTTTAAAGTCGGCCTTGACGTAAGTTTCATCATCCTGTACCACGCAATCAAACTTCGTCAGCATCGTCCGTGTACAACTTTGCGCGATCGTGCTTTGACCGACGTGCGCTGGTTTATCGTCGCGATTTGGAGTCACCATTTTCTTGTAAGTCGACAGTCCAGCTCGTTATTTTAGCTCTATCCACGGTTGAAGGCGCCACTCCCAGCTTCTTTGCGACATCTCGGGCGGAGAGGTTTCGATTTCCCCCGATCCAGCTTTCCTGGCTGTCGACCACCTCTTCACCGAGCCGGTGTCTAAAGGGTGTCCACGATGAAATTGCCACACTATGAAACTGCTCTATCTTTTAACCGTTGGGTAGAATTAATGAAAATTTGGGTGGATTTAGTTCATAGTGCATTATTTAGCAGTCCTGCAAGTTTCGTAAAGTCCTGTGATCAAAACCTGCGGAAATGGAGTCGAAAGAACAGCTCGTGCGTGATAAAATCTTGCGACATTCATCACGAGAACTAGATCTCTGCATCGTTCCATCGCTAAAACGTTGGGAATCGCGAATTCCACGGTGTCGCGAGTGATTAAGCGGTTCGAGGAACGGTTGACCACCCAACTGAGTTTGGGCCCAGAAGTGAAGGAAAGGCTGGTCTGCACAACACCAAAAATCAGTACAACCGCGTGGTTCAACTGAAATCCGGAACGCCCCGTTCGGGATGTGCTAAGAGCTACCTGGCCAAGTTTTATCCAGAAGGCCAAACGTAAGGCTGGGCTTCGAACGTTCAAGGTACAAAAGGCCCCTAATCGCGACGAGAAGCAGAACAAGTCCGCCAAACCCGTGCCAGGAAGTTGCATCACAACATGCTGACGAAAGTTGAATGCTGCATCATGGACGACTATAAAACATGTGCGAAGGCCGACTTCAAACAGATCCCGGCAATCTGTTTTTCACGGCCTAAGCAAATTCGCAGAAGAAATTCCTGGTTTGGCAAGCCATCTGCACGCGGGAAGCGGAGTGCACCTTCATGATCCAGACACGATGAACGGACAGGTGCACATAAAAGAGTGCCTCCAGAAGCTGGCTGCTTCCTCTCCTGAAGGCCCACAACGTCCCAACAATCTTCTGGCCGGATTTGTTCGCTGCCACTACTCCAAGAGACGTGCCGAAGTGGTATGCGGACAATAAGGTCAATTTCGTGCCGAAAATGTTCAACCCTCCCAACACTCCGGAGCACCGCCCCATCGAGAAGTACTGGGCGATAGAAGCAGCACCTTCTTAAACGACCGCAAGGTAGTGAAGACAGTCGAGGAACTGAAGAAAGTAGGGTTTACATGCAAAAACGGTTGATTCACAGGATGCAGAATCTATGGCCGGGTTACGGCCAAGGTACGGGCATTTGCGGTATGGACTGGAAATAAAATACGAGTAAAATGGTAAAATGAAGTTCAATAGTTATTTCTCAATCCCTGAAAATTTGATGGCAAATCGGATGGAAAACTCGAATTTTGCGAGTTCCACTTTGCGTGTGGCAATTTCATCGTGGACACCCTTTGAATACGTTGGCAACAGCGCTGATTAGCCACATTCATCAATTTTCTGCCAGCTTGGCGTGAGAGTCGTTTGGATTTTTCGCGTCTGGCACGTGCAAAATTTTGCATGCGTTGCTTCTCTTCCTTCTGCCAGATATTTCTTGATAAACTGAAATGCTTATCTCAAAATGAGGGGCGTGCAAATCTTAAACGCATCAGATGAAAGCTAGAAATGCGTCAAGTTTTATATTTGACCAAATTTTGATCGAAACACCCTTAATTTACATGCTGTGTGCTCTGATCGATGAAACCAATGATATGAGTCTCCTTAAAAAAGGCTTTGAGAAGATAACTAGACCATTATCAGATTTGTTAGATGTTTACCATGCTTGATTGAGTCCAAATATTTTAGCTCATATTTAGCATGTTTGGATTGCTATATTCTTAGTTGCATTGAACGACAAGGTCGCTGCATACGAAATTCCAAAACGGTCTCCTCTTTTGTCGTATGAAAATAAAACTTAGATATAACAAATATAAGTGGTGGTCATTTGGGCAGGGCATGTTAATATCAATTGAGCAAATATTACAGGCTTTGAAGCCCCAAGTTATATACACATTCGAAAACATATGTTATTTTTGAAGCAATTTGCAGGCTGTTTTTTTTGGTGTAGGACAACAAACTTTAACATCTATATTATAGTTTTAACTGAAAGATTTTTTTCAAGAATACTTTTCGTATATTTTTCTCGTGTAGATCCACTTTTCGAACGGCCTACTCTCCTACTTTTTCTCTGAATGCCATATGCTAGTGGTGGTTATTTCGGTGAAATCATTTTCCAGATCACCGGATCTTCCCGCACCACCTGGGCTGTGGTGGCATCCATATCCATGGATGGTCTTTCAAATACACGTATGTGTGACGATTTACCTAATGTGGGGTAGGCAGAACAAAGCAGAAAGTTGCATGACAAGCAGTTGTCTCCGAACCTCACACGGTTTGTGGATAACGAGATTCGCAGGCTTTGTAAGCGCGATGGCAGATGTAGAGCTACAATCAAAGCAGGCCCAGCTCAAAAGGCCTAGAATATCATTTTTTTGCCATTCACTCTCGTTTATGTCAACATCATATTGACGATGGATGAGTGTGGCCCCGAGGTTGGAGGTTTTTTATTTCCTCGCCGGTTTCATGCTTTTCATGGAAAACGAAAATAAAATTGTGGGAAGTCAAATGATAGTTCAAGGTGGTTGATGTATTCCGGGAACACTTATTGTATTTTTGTTTTCACCTGGAGATTGTTGCTGACTGGTGCTAACAGTTTGTCTCCTTGTGTCTTCGGCTGCAACATGATTCTGGGAAAGCATTCTGCATCGTTCCTCTTCTGCCTCTCGGCTGTAGTGTATGGTTTAATTGAGTTGGGCTGGTAGAATGGATAACGGCCTCGATTTTGGCCCTGTGGTTTTTTGGGACATCCTACAGCAGAGATAAGTCTGTTCTTAGAATCCCAATGGGCGTTCCGAAAAATCGGCGACGGTGACGCATTTTTTTTTATCGGTCTTTTCAAAAACCTGGACACATCAAAAACCTGGAAGTGATGCCATCTCGAAAATCCAAATTAGCAAAAAAGCATGAAAATACATGGACGGAATCAACGGCCACCAACAACGTAATAACAACATTTGAGGAACATTTTCTCAACAGCATCGAAGCTGCCAAAATCAAAATCTGGAAGCAGTATTGACACAAATTGAGTGGCAAGTGGTTTCGCGTCAAATCCCGATCTCTCCGTGCTGGATGTCGTGCGACAAGTTTGGAGTATCGTCTATAACCGTGCGATCGAGCTAATAAAATGAGGCGGACTGCCGATACCGATAAGAACGGTGATTCGTTACCGCAGTCGCGACGGTAAACAAAACAAAGAGGTAAAAACGCGATTCCGGCTTAGCGAGCGATTTAGATAACGATGCAGTTTGAAAACCTACATCGCGACAGACTTCAAAAACTTCCTGGGCAGGAGTTATATGAACCAGAGTGGTTTGAAAAGTAACATTTTTGATGCGACCGGTACCGCCAACCCAGGAAATTTATGTGAACGAGGATCTGGGAAAACGTTTGTTGCCTTTCCTGAAGGAAAACGACAACGGGTGTGAATATGTTGAAGAGGATAGGACCTAGTTAGGCTACCCTGAAGGACTGCTGTCTTGATGTTCCTTTGTGCCATTCAGATGTTTATCGTAGTTCTGTACTAAAAACGAAGCAATCGCTGATTCAAGTATGACTGACAGCAACCGCTGGTCTTATGAAGAACTCCATAATTTAATTATTCCTCATCAAGCTCTCGTCAAAGATAGACGAATTCAAAAAACGTTAATAAACGTAAAAGTTCTTGTTAGTTCCCGTCGAGCGTTTTAATTCTCGGACCACAACAGGTTATGGGCGACACACGTAGAGAAGCTGCGGTTCAAGGAATCCCGCAATTTGCTGGCACCGGATATGATACCTGGCAATTCCGAGTGAAGATGTTCCTGCAAGCCTCAAAAGTTTGGAATGTGATTTCCGAGGAGCTCCCAGCGGCTGAAGCAGTGAAATATCAAGAATCGGATTGGAAGGTCAAGTCACTCTGATGAGTTTCATTGCAGACGAATATCTTGGGTGCATCCGTGACAAGGACACCGCGAGAGAGATGTGGAAGAGTCTGGAGGACACTTTCGCCAAGAAGTCGACGGGACGTCAAACGCTGATCCGGAAGCAAATCGCAAGACTGCACCTGAAGGACGGAGGTTCCATGCGCGCGCACCTTTTGGAGTTCGAAGACCTGATTCGGCAGCTTCGAATGGCTGGTTCGAAGCTGGAGGAGAGTGATGTTTGCTCGTCACTCAGTCACACGTTAAAGAAATTGTACGACCCTTTGGTGACGGCCCTCGAAAACCTGCCGGAGAAAGATCTTACCTATGAAGTCATGAAGACGCGATTGATCGACGAGGAGTCCAAGCGGAACGAGCGGTCCCAGAACACGGAGGAACGGCCGGCTGCATTCACTGGAGAAAAGCAGAAGGAGGCCAACAATAAGTTCAACGGGAAGTGTCATGTTTGCGGAAAGCGAGACCTTATGAAGAAGAATTGCAGAAGAAGCTAAGGTAACGCCAACTTAGCAACGGATGCCAAAGCTGTAGTGTTCATGGCAGTGACTGCAGTGGTACTATGCAGGACAGTGTCGGACGGATCATCTTCAAGCTTGATTCCGGTTCCAGTGACGATCTCGTGAATACCAAGAAGTGCTATGCAACCTTAAGCGAATTGAAGCAGCCGGTAGGAATCAATGTCGCAATGGATGGGCAATCATTGACGGCAATTAAAATGGAAGTTGTCACTTGAATCCGCAACCGTGGAGTGCTAATGCATGCCAAAGGTGTGCTATTTGTTCCTGATCTGAGGGACAATCTCATGTCGGTCAGGACATTGATAAAGGCAGGCGTTGAAGTAAAATTTGGAAGCAAAATGGCAACACTAAAGTGAGATAGAGCAGTTATTGCCACCGCTGCCTTGCGAGGCAACCTTTATGAACTGGAACTGTAGGATGATAAACGAGAAGCAAATCTGTGTAGTTCAGATATGACTAATTTGTGACATCGTCGACTTGGCCACCTTAGTGAGAACGGCATGAAGACAATGGTCCGTGAGCAGCTGGTACATGGCATTAAGGTAAATTTCAGTAAACTCGATTTCTGCAATGCCTGCATCCAGGGAAAGCAATGCCGGGAGTCATTCAGAGGCACACCGATCGAGCCACGTACCTGAGATGGCTACCGTTACATTGTATCCTTCATCGATGACCATTCTCATTTTGCGATGGTGTTTCTGCTGGAAACCAAAGTCGAAGGTATTCTCGAGGTTTCAAGAAATTCGAGGACATGGCAACTGCTGCGACGAGTGTACGTATTTTCAAGTTAACGGTTGACCAAAGCCGGCAATATTGTTCAAGAAACCAACATCGATCGATTCTACAATGCAAAAGGGATACAGATAGGGCTTACAATCACGTAATTTCCCCCCCCCTCCCAGCAAAATGGAGTTGCGGAGAGGTTTAACCGCACTCTTAATGAAAAGGTTCAGACGATGTTGATGGACTCGACGCTACCGAAGTCCATGTGGGGAAAAGTTGCATTGACGGGCGTTTTCCTCATGAATCGAAGCCCTACCTCTGCCCTACCGAAGGATCTAACCTCAGCTGAGAGATCGACAGGAAACAAACCCAGCCTGGACAAACTATGAGTTTTTGGTTGTCAAACATACGTCTGGATTCCCAACCGATATTGGAAGAAACTTGGTGCCAAAGTGAAGAAATGGTAACGGTAGGATATGCTCCGAGCCGGAAAACAACACTGAAATCGAAGAGGAAGATGAGCCCACAGCGCTCCCTTCGAAACTTGAACGTGGCGAAGATTCTGGCCTACCAGACGAAGCAAACGGGAGCGTAGATTCTTGGATGTGCCAGGCAGTTATGGCGATATAGCAGCATGTAACAATTCCGATGGCTGGATGATGGCGGTTCGAGACGAACTACTGATCGATGGAATCCAACAACGTGTGGAAGTTCATGAAACGAACCGATAAAGTCAAACCTTTGAAGATCAAATGGGTATTCTGGCTTAAGGAAGACAAAAATGGACAAGCGAAGCGGATTTCTGCTGCGACCTGGGATCGATTTCGCGGAAACGTTTGCTCCTGTGGCCACTGTTCGTACGGTGCTCGCTGTTGGTGTTCGTTATGGCTTTCATCTACACCAAATGGACAGGAAGACGTCTTTTCTTCATGGTGACCTACCTTGAGGAGGACCTGTACATAAAGTTCCCGAAGATGTGCAGGCTGGTACCAATAAGGTTTGCAAATTGCAGAAGTCGATATATGGGCTAAAGCAATCGCCACGTTGCTGGTACGAGAGACTGAATTCAGTTTTACTAAAGCTGGGATTCACACGATCAAGACGCGGCTACTGCCTGTATACGTAAACTATCAAAGGCGATGAGATTTTCCTGGTGATCTACGTAGATGACGTTCAGATTGTTGTCAGAAAAAGCCCACGATCAAACAGCTGGAAGCAACGTCTATTCTGCAGAGTTTGAGATGTCAGACTGTGGAAACGTGAAACATTTTCTGAGCATGAAGTTTGATTACGATCAAGATGCTGGAAAGCTAAAGCTGTTACAGGAAGCAAATGCACTCAAAATTCCGGCAAAGTTTGGAATGCCGAAATGCAATCCCGTGAAGACCCCGATGGAGAAGGGACTCCAGCTGAATCGAGAAGGTTCACGGACTGCTGAGCCATACAGGTAACTATTAGGAAGCTTGGTGTATCTGATGCTTTGTGTGCGGCCGGATCTGTGTTTCCAGCAGTGCCCTACAGAGAACAACTGGAAGACTCTGAAACGAACAGTCCGTTACTTGAAGGCTTTCTGGCTACCAGCAGCATGGGTCTGATATATACGCAAGAGGAAGCATCCAAACCTTGAAGGCTACTTGGATTCTGACTGGGCATCGGATCTTGAGGACAGAACTACTGGCGTTTTGTTTAAAGCGTTCGGTTCAACCGTTTCTTCTGCAAGAAAACAAACCACGGTCTCGACGTCTTCCAGCGAGGCGGAATATGTTGCTTTGAGCGCGGGAGTTTTGGAAGCAATATTCTTGAACGGAATTCTCGAGGTCCTCAATTGCAAAACTAATGGATCAGTTTCAATATTTGAGTACAACAGAGGATGTATTCCAGAGGATGGATCCTTTTCTGGATAGCCTGACCTTCAATAACTGCATCGATGATGACCTGATCTTTGCAGCCTTGCGTGTTAGGCCGATGAAATGCTCATGGCGTAGGGACGCGTTGCGATGCGTTGGCGTTAATCAAAGCGAAGGGATGAGGCGAGCAAAGCGTTTTATGACATACTGAAAGCGAGATTTTGAGCGATGCCGCACGCGTCAGTGTAATATATATTCGAGATTATTTCTGTTTATCAAGTGAATCAAGCATGAATTCGTCTGATGAAGAATATTTCGCGACCTCAAGCACACGTCACTTTGTCATGGAAAGAGAGTTCGCAGTGCATCCTATAAACCGAAACAGAAAACGCGATGGGGAGTTCTGTAGATTGTACGACGACCTTCGTAAATATCCTGATAAGTTTCACTCTTATACTAGGATAAATATGGATACATTTGATTTGATTCTAAACATGGTGAAACACAAATTAATGAAAAATTGGACGAACTGTAATAAAGAGCCGATTCTACCATGTGAACGTTTAATTATTACTATCAGGTACGGCAGATTTCAAAAATTCTGATTTATATAACCCACCGAGCATTTTAATTCAACTTTAGTATTCTCCTACAGATTCTTAGCAACCGGATCATCCTTCACAACCCTCGTGGGCCGTTCTACAGTTGCAGCCATAGTCCGCGAAACGTGCCAAGCTCTATGGGAGGTTCTTCAGCCTATTTATATGCCAGCGCCAACTGAACAAATGTTAATATCGGTGGCGAATGAGTATTGGGCTAAATGGAACTTTCCAAATTGCATCGGTGCCATTGACGGAAAACATATCCGGATCAGATGTCCAGCTGGCTCCGGATCAATGTTTTATAATTACAAAGGCTATCACTCAACTGTTCTACAAGCCGTGGCTGACGCCAATTGTATGTTTCTAATGGTGGAAGTCGGTGGGTATGGCAAACAAAGCGACGCTGGAACATTTAGCTCCTCTGACATGTACCGGCTGTTAAATGAAGGAAAACTAAACGTTCCTCAAGACAGTTCACTGCCAGACCAAGGAATGAGGTTGAAAATGCCGTACGTGTTCCTTGGGGACGAAGCGTATCCGTTGATGAGGAACTTAATCCGTCCATACCCACGGTGGCAACTAACTGCATCCCGCGATTATTTCAACTCACGATTGTCTCGAGCTAGAAAATGCGTCGAATGTGCTTTCGGCATCATGAACGCAAAGTGGAGAATTATAGGGAAACCAATAGAGACATCACCGGAACTCGCAGATGATATTGTGAAGGCAGTTTGCATTCTTCACAACGTTATCATTAACCACGAAGGACTTGATGCACAACTAGAAGAGGCTTCTGTTTTTAATGGAACAAGAACAGAAAAGAATACGACCACATGCAACAAAATGCGTACAAACCCTGGACGCTATGTACGTAATTATTTCAAAGATTTTATGGACAGAAATAAACTATAAATCTGTTTTGAATTCATGTATTTCAACGTAATAAAAATAAATGTATAAAAGCCTAAAATTAAATTCGTTTTTGTGATGTCAAACTGGAGATAGGCGATGTTATTACTGAGTAGTAAGGTCTCTCAGTTGAGATTACGGTGGAGTACTGATTTTCAGTTGCCACCGGTTCGTTATGGTACTCCATTGTCATTATTCCAGCCTCTTGTTGTCTCGGTGGAGTACTCTGTTGAAATGGTAACAGGGGCGTGTTGATCCCAACGTCGGAAAAGGGCACATGGTTCTGCAGCGGCGTTAAACTTCGATTGCTGTGCATGTTCGGATCATTCAGCAATCGGTTTTTCTTGTACACATACCTTTGTACGACACTTTGCACTTCCATCCGAAAATCTAACTTTTCCTCCGGTTTCAGTTTGCGCACATGCGGAAGCTAACTTTTGAAAAACGATTCATCCTCATCGTCACCAGCACTGGATTTGATTGTTTTTCGTTCGAGCAATCTCAACTTCCGAGCCTCAATGTCCACCAGCTGCTGCTGAACACCCCGCTTTCCTGGTCTGTTCGATCGATGTGAGCTCGTTTGAGGAATGAAGTCTGCTACAGAATCGATCTCAACAGTTTCCGGAATTTCATTTTCATTTTGCTCTTCAGGAATGGTTCCGGTTACACTTTGCTCACCGTCCTCCAAATCATCAACAATTGCACCACCACCCGCCGAAAGATTTCCACCGGTTTTCCGTGCTTTCAGCTGGTCCTTCAGAAAGAGCATCGAATAAAAATATGGCCAGGTGGTGTATGTCTCAAAATTTAGTGGTCCTTCATCGCCGGATCTCCGTTCCGGAATTTTCCTTAACTCCTTGCTAAAAGAATTCCGTAGGTTTTTCCACTTCTTTTTCACCGCCTCCGCTGAAAAGTAGAAATGAATGTTAATTTAATTGCACCCTAAATTATTGCTTTCACTTACTGGTTGCATCTGCTCCCAACTCAGCCGAAGCTTGTCGCCAAAGTTTATCCACTATATTTCTGTTCCGGTATTGTTTTAGGGTTTTATCCCACAGTGCACTCCTCGCGAAAACGAGTGAAATTAGATTTTCAGAGTCGATCTCCATTTTTTTTTCGACCACTTCAGCGTTTACTGGCGTTCACAAGCGTCAAAGCACACTGCGAGCTGCTTCGCCGCATCGAAAAACGCTTTGAGCCTCTTTTACTATGACAGGTTTGGGCGATTTTCATAGAACGCCCATCAAGATAGGTTTGACGCTAACGCTGCCTCTCTCGCCAACGCTTCCCTACGCCATGAGTATGTCATCGGCCTTATACCGGCAGCCCTTCTGTTCTTCGATTATGACATTGTTCGCATCGCTATGGTTTTGTACCTTTCGGTTGATTACTGACGAGAGCACTTTGTACAGGCTTGAAAAACTTGTTATTGGCTTCTTCTTGGGAAGAAGATATTGAAGCCACTCCGCCATTTGCCCATGGATCGAGGAGAACTTTTTATTCCAGTAGTTGTGCACAAAATCAGGTCCTGGTGCAGCCCTATCCTCGTCCTCTTGCAACCACATCCCATCACTGGTATGTTGAACGGGATTCTCCCAAAGATTAGCCCTAAACTGTGTTACTGCGTCAATCTCCGGAAGTCCTTCATTGTAGTTTACTTTGTTCTTTCGGATGCGGTTGTAAAACTCCCTTTCGTCAGTGTTGAAAGTTCGGTGTTCCTCCTTCCGCTTCGAACTTTCTATATACCAACGCATCCGTTTAGCAATGACACTCAATCGCTGTACTTGGGTGTCGAGGATCTCAGTAATATCAGCTTCAGTGAGGTCTCGGAGCTCTGCGGGCTTTACAATTTCAGCAACGTGACGAACTAGCCTCGCTGGTCGGTTTCCCCTCTTGTACTCTTGTACCGACCAATTTTAGTCAGCAGTATGGTGATTCGGTTCTCCAACCGCCTCATGCATGCGAGTTTTTGTGCGTTGGGGTGTATGTGCCCTTCGTCGTTTCCGCGTGGGTACGTCCGTAATCCCAGCGTTCTTACAACAGCCACAGCTGCAGAGTACACTACAGGGTGCGGCAGAAAATAATGCGAAAATTTATTCTTTATCTTTCATATCCCATTTTCAACTAATTCAAGCAATAATATCAACATTTTCGAGTGCAGCTATCTTTATAAAGTCCTTTTAAACGAATTTATTCAATGTGTCCTCCATTTATTAATAACATCTTCGAGCCGACGCCGGAAGCCAGAGCATGCTTTTCGGACGTAGTCCTCCGACATTGACTGCCATGTGCGTGTTATGGTTGACTTCAGGGTTTTCACACTAGGGTGTGATGTTGTACAGGCTCATGCTTCAACATATGCCTAAATAGAATAATCCAACGGATTAAGATCTGGACTGCTAGGGGCCACAAATCCTTCGGCCAAAACTTCATGTTATCGTTCAACCATTGTTGGGTTCGATTGGATGAGTGACATCCTGGTAAAGGACAACGTTTTCATCCTCGGAGAAGTTGGCCTTCACCCAGGAAAGCACTTGGTCCTTGAAAATACCGATATTCACTTCGGTATTGATTTTAACTCCAGCACCAATGAAAACAGGCGGCATTTTCAAACCGTTGGACGCCACCAAGCCAAACATCATGACACCAGTCGGATGTTTGGTTTGAAATTTGAATTTCACATTTTCCGGAACGTTCTCCATTTTATACGGTGAAATGAACCGGTCCGTGCGGTTGTTGGCCACAGCATCGATGCTGAAAAGCATTTCGTCGAAGAACAGGATTATCATTTTTTCCTTCTTCAACAAGGAAAGCAATCTCTTGGAACGAGTCACTCGTAGTTATTTGACCCGGTCCGTAATTAAGTGGCGTTTCACTCTGGCTCTGGAAGTTGCATGCAGGTCTTCTTTGATGATTCTCCGCATGGATTTCTCCGAAATATTGGCTTCCTTTGCAAGTTTTCTTATGGACCGCACCGGGTTGCGAGCAATTTTTGCACGAACCGATTTGATCACGTTCGGCGTGCGTGCAAAGCGCGGACGTCCGCTTCCCGGCTTCCGCTGCTTAGAACCATCCTCCAGGCACTCTTCTATGCGGTAAACTGTTCCCCAATGGCACCCTACCCCATGGTTACCTCTTTCGGCTTGTTCTGGGCGAGCAACAAACTGGTCACTTCTTTTGTGAACATTTTGACGAGTTTGCAATAAAACAAATAGGATGTTTGGATGCAGCACTTAAAAGTAAACATAAACAAATACACTTTCGACAGAAACTAGTCACTAGCTACACGAATTAACCCAACACTCAAGTTTGAACTTTTTCGCATTATTTTCTGCCGCACCCTGTATGAACTGCAGATCCTCAAGGTTCTCAACGGCTTCTAAGTACTGTGACAGGATATCCTCGTTGAGAATGCTTACTGCTTTTGTTAGGCGGTTTCGGGACCTGGGGTCTGTCCCTTGGAATTGTGTTGCTGCTGCTTCTATGTTGAAAGCTAGTTCGTCGAATAATTGCTGTCGTTATTGGTCCTGGAGCGGTCTGCTCGTCCGTTGATACGTTTACCGCTGCAATCGATTCACGTCTTTCACTCGCAAGTGATGCATCTAGCCCAACAGAACTCGTTCTCGACGTATCGTCTTATCCATTCCCTTCCCTTAATAGCTCCCTTCGCACTTCGAGTTTGATGCACTCTACCTCAGCAGGTGTGAGCAAGTTATGCGGCTTGATTGCTCGCTGTCCGGTATACAATTTGTTTCGGTCAAGCTGATTAGCAAATTGAGGAACCGCTCGTTGAAAATCTCCAGCATATTAGGTCTGCCAAACATATACGTTTCTAAACTCGTGCAAACGTAAAAGCTGGATCACGTTATTGTTCATCTCCGTCGTCCACATGATCCGTTGTTTTTGGCGGCCTGCCAAAGTGAGCGATTGACGCCGGTCAGCCACAGCATCCGTTAACTGGAGGCCGCTCTTGCACCTCATCCTCCTCCAGCCGCTGGTCGCTCGCTTCTGTTCCCCGTCCCAGGACCAGCTCCTGGGACGGGGCCTTCTGCTACTCCGGGCGATCACATTGGTCTAATTATCCAGTTTCTCAGCTCCGTGTTGGTGACTCTTTAATCGGATGTCTAACCGGTGCGCTTTTGCCGGAGGACTAACCGGATGCCTTTTTAGCCGGAAGGCGTAACGACTAACCGGTTGGTCGAGGCTTGGACATTTGCCAATATGGATGCCATCCTATCCGCCACCAAGACGGCTGAGGTGGCAATCCAGCGCAAGAGGCGAGGAGTACGATACTGTGCAGTGGTCACCCTTGACGTGAGAAACGCATTCAATAGCGCCAGTTGGGTGGCTATCGCCGACTCGCTCCAGCGCCTACAGGTTCCTGGGAACCTGTACAAGATTCTCGGAAGCTACTTCCAGAATCGCGTACTGGGATACAATACAGAGGCAGGCCAGAAACGTGTCCAGATCACCGCAGGCGTCCCACAAGGTTCGATCCTGGGTCCGGTGCTATGGAACACGATGAACGACGAGGTTTTGCGGCTTGAGTTCCCGAGCGGGGTGAAGATAGTCGGGTTCGTAGCCTAGAGATATGTGGTGAGTCCATCGAAGAGGTCGAGAAATCTTGATTTTAGTTTTTAGCTAGAAAAAATAAAAAAATCCATATTCAAATTAATTAATATCATCAAAATACCTACAGGAACGTCCGATAAGTGATCCGAGTCGATTTCAACCAGTTTGTATTTATTACCGTTATTACAATTATAAATACATATTTACAACTGACTTAACTCACCAAACTGACTTAAGTACGTTTTTTTTATGGCTTACCGGTTCTAGTTTGGTTTAGGTATTGCTTTCTATGCTTGATCGAATGAAAGGTAAAATATCAATTCAGTGCTGATGCATATATTGTAGAAAAGTAAACCGAGATTGATTGTAGCATAAACGTTATTGAAAGCTAAAACATGTGATTGCTGTTGTAGTCGATCACAGTACTTAGTAACCGATCATTGTAAATCTGGGATGATTTAGGTGCTCTATACAGCTGCCAAATCTCGTCAAAATCCGAATGAACGGCCTCCGAAGCTTGCTCATTATGTAAACCAAGACTTCTTCCGGTGTCTCTGCAGAACTCTGGAACATGATATTTTAAAATATGGTACTTCGACGTATATGGAAGCTGCAGCTTTTCAAAGCTACTGGCAAAACCATCAATTGCTTCTAAAACCATGTTCAAGTTTGAAAGGAAAACATTCAGCGTACACGTTTTTGAAATTATTCAGAACCTGATAATCGTAACATTATTAAGAAATTGGTTTAAGATTAAGTAGAATAGCTTACCGTGACGTAATCCGAAAGATCGGGATTGTCTGCCAAACATTTGGCAGTTTTCAAAAGCGCGTAACAGGCTCTACCAGTGAACCCGTATGCCATTTGTTGATGTCTCACCTGTGCTTCGTTCACCTACAAATCTACCCAATCTGGTGCTTTTTGCTCGAGGAACTGGAAAATCGTATTGACGACTCAAGCATGATGTGCAGTGGTGGAGGTGGGCAAAGCTTCAAAATTTTGTCTTCGTTGTTACCGGAAACCAAAGTAGCATGCACACAGCTTGCGAAGTTTTTTCCTTTTCTTGTGCAATTTTCCTTGATGCTTCCTTTGGTTCTCGAGATGCCATTCGATATGCCAAGTTCACTCTTGAAAGCCTCACAATTTGGACACGGGTTCTTCGAGGAGTGCGCCATTATGCCAATTATAATGTTTATAATTTTGAGGTCCCCGGCAACCAAATGATCGAGCTCGTGCAGTTTGAGTAAGTCTATCCAAATCGGGGAAATATTGTCGTACTTTTCTGCGAGGTTTGGTGAAAGTGCAATGATGAACAGTTTCTTTACACCGCCATCCTTGAAGTCATTGTCAGACCGATGCTCCGTTTGTGGGGAAATCACAGATAAAGTGATCTTGAAAAAGCTCCTACCCCCGTCAATTCCAACTTTCACAAGATAATTGCCTTCAGCAGTTGGTCTTGAACGCTTAATTCTGTTTATCAGTTCAGGTACATCAGTGCAATATACAAGAACCTCATCCGACGAAGATCCTACCTTTCCTGTGATACTAGATAACTGTAGTACTTTAAACAAATCCTTAAGCTGTCGGTTTCTTTCCACCAATTTCTCCCGTACTCCAGGTTCGATCGTTACTCCCGATGAGCGAATACTTTTTATCACACCTAAATAATTAATAGATTACATAACACACACTTTGTTCTAAATAAAGTACTAATTACCCAAGGTTTTCCTCATGCTCAGATTGTTCTCGGCTTTGTCCTTAAACAGAGAATCTGCACGTAGATTCTTGAAAGGTCCTGGATGAGAGGTATCCTTCTTGAAAACAGTCGGTTTCCCACGAAGATTACGCAAAATGTATTTGCCATCTTGAAAAATGTTTTTTTTTTTAAGATTAGGTGAATTTCAAAAATTAAAAACTTTACCAGGTGTTTCTGGCTTCGAACGCATATAGCCAGCTACTGCCGCATCTGTAGTACTCGACCCCGACGAGGACTCTCCTTTTTTCAGCATGTTTTTCAAATTTGACGTTCGGGTGAACTGAGTGCAACGGTGCCTTTTTCATCTTCCGCATTTGCTGTAGCAAGTTTCACAAATTCCTACCGCCTTAGATCCACCAACATCTTCTGTGTCTGGACTGGATCTGGATCTTCCGCGCTTGAGTTTCTTAGCTTGAAAACCTGGCAAATTGCTTCTACCCTCACGTGTACCGGCTGCGACACAAATTTCACATTTGCACATACCTTGGGATCGCGTGACGATTGAATTTTGGAGATTGTAATTGTGAATCATGGGGATCCTTTTACCTCCCTTGCTATACTCCGCACAAGCCACGCGGCATGTTCCGCAGATGACCGACGGATAAAAGTTTTGTTTGGATTCAAAATCTAGCAGAAACTTTTGGATAACAACTCTTATGCTTTCCGTTATCGATCGAAGCGACGATGCCTTCGAAAGACAGAATACGCAAACCAGATTTCTGTTTTTTCATGAAGATCCATTTTCACTTGGCACACGCACTTTTTTCACTTGGGCTTTCTGACGTTTATCACACGAAACTTTCAATTGCTGAAGCTTGACGAAGAGGCAGATTTTTACGTTTAACAGCCTACTTTGATGATCACCGGTGATAGGTTTAAGAATGCAATTTTAAAATAAAATATTATTTATTCATACTTAATTAAAAAATCACATGCTAGGCCATACAAAAAACGTACTTAAGTCAGTTTGGTGAGTTAAGTTAGTTTTAAGTATTTATAATTGTAATAACGGTAATAAATACAAACTGGTTGAAATCGACTCCGATCACTTATCGAACGTTCATGTAGGTATTTTGTTGATATTTATTAATTTGAATATGGATTTTTTATATTTTTTTTAGTTAAAAACTAAAATTAAGATTTTTTGCGATTCCTCCTGGGGATTTTTTCAAGAATTGGTCCAGAAGGACAGAACTACCCCAAGAATTGAGCTATGTACTTGGTTTTGATGGACATTTATTTTTTATAATAACGGTCTATCGGGGCACCGTGGCTTAGGTACGGCGGGCCGGCATGGATCACCGCCTTGAGTACCAAGAGCTACGTAAGTAAGCTAAAGAGTACGCACAGGCTTATGTGCCTAAGAGTGGTTCGCGCATACCGAACGGTATCACGCGACGTGGTCTGCGTCCTAGCGGGGATGCTGCCAAAAGGCATGGTCATAAAAGAGGACGTAGAGAGCTTCGAACAACTTGAAACAAGAGGTATTCGGAAGACCACTAGAGCCGCATCCATGGTTAAGTGGCAAAGGGAATGGAACAACTTCACAAAAGGTCGGTGGACCCACCGACTAATCCCAGAATTAACCGGGTGAGTCGGAAGGCGACACGGGGAGGTGAACTTCCACTTAACGTAGGTATTGGCTGGCCACGGCTGTTTTAGACAATACCTGCATAAATATGGGCATGCACAGTCCTCCGCATGCAGCGAATGCGCGGGAGTCAAAGAAAACTGCGGAACATGTGTTTTTCGCATGTCCTCGCTTTGACGGCGCGAGATCCAGCATGATTGCCGCAAGCGGTCACGACACGACATCGGACAATTTGATCCTGAGGATGTGCCAGGACCAGGACGTCTGGGACGCGGTATGCGTTGCAGCCTCCCAGATCGTCCTCGATTTCCAACAAAAATGGCGAAACGACCAAAGGCAGGCCGCAGGGACCACCTAACTACTAAAGCCCTAAGTAGTTAGACATAGTGGGTGCTGAACAAGCACAATAGCCCCCTCCCCGAAGTAATACCGAAAAGTGGTTCCGGGGAGGGTCCAGGGCTTAAGGCATGGGTGGGTTTTTAGTGGGTCGAGGAGTTGGCACCCTCATCCCCACACCCTGAGTTCTTCAGGTGTCTGGTTGCAGATTTTCCATCCCGTCTAAAAAAAAAAAGCTTGGACATTGACCCTTATAACGGAGTAGCTCGCTTTGACAGTGCTGCTCGGATATTTGTGGGTTTTTGGAAGAAATTCAACAGGGTCCAAATAACTGCTCAGTCCACCACATCCTAGGCAGCCCCCACTGCTTGTCTAGAACCGCTTCATTATCCACAAACTTTGACCCGCCGGGTAGCTTGCAGCTCAGCATATAGCTGGAAACTTTCACCTGCCCCCGGGCGTCTGGTTGCCGAAGGGGATCAGGCTCAGTGGATACATTCGTCAGTTTTCTATACTTTCATCCTAATTTGTTTGCTTCGGTTGGATTAGTTATGTTGATTCAGGAACCGCCGGACAATACTAAAGGTTCCAAGATTCACTGCTTTCTGAATTCACTGAATATGCACTATCAATGAGAGTTACACTCTTCTTCCTTTTATAGTAGTTTTGCAAAATCATGAAGTTTGATATGTCGCAAGCCAGGTTTTGGAAAATATTGCGATGTCTAACGATTGAGCATCATTCATTTTAAATTTGATTTTTCTATCTCAGATGGGTTGGGAACGTACGTGTTAACTCGGTCGTATTTGCAAGCTGTCGTATAGACATTTTTAAAATCTATCTGTCATTCCTGTTTTTGGGTGAATTTCTTTTCAGAGGTGCACTAATTTGTCAAATGATTCCTATCCGAGCAGGAGGAAATAACGAATGAATACCTAATTTTGATCTTGATAACTGGCTTTGGTATTAAAAGGCACAGCATAAGAGGTAACATACCTTAAAATTGCAAGCAAAATATCTCTAGAAAAACAAAACTTGTTATTTGGGATACCTGGGAATACCAGAGAGGTACGCAGATAGAAAGTAACATGTAATTTTCTGCGTTATTTAATGTACATATAAGGAATATGGCAGAAAAATAGTGGGATATTTCGTATAAACTTTAGCCAGATAACGCCTGAATTTTGTCTGTTGTATGAAAGATTGCATACATTATTGTATGGTGCATGAAAGATTGCATAAAATTTTGTTGTTTACGCCTCCAATTCACGCGCCTGTATAAATTAATTTATTTTCTGTGTACTATTTCGGTATTGTCTTATCTCAATCTGGTATCCGCATGATATTGTGGGAACATAAAGGGCGAACACGAAATTATTTCGACACCGAAAATGTCATGCCTATTTTCTTATAATGTT
>JASCZW010014398.1:0-23046 GCA_034211315.2 Aedes japonicus
TAGTATTGAGAGTAAGGTTATGAGACTAAGACGGAAGAACTTGAGCAACTGTTGCCCCAGTTCTTCAATATTACTGCGAATAATAGGATGTCGCCGATACCCATATTCAGAACTGCACATTTCACACTGAATATCGCCATGTACTGACGCCGAATATCAAGCGCGTGAAGCATACTACCGGTTTCCAATAGGAATGCAGTAAGTTCGCGCGATTCTTCACTTAACTCGATTTTTTTTTTATTCGACATTTCTGCGAAAATTTCATAATTACGAAACTTCACTTCATCCGTCACAGCGGTACCTTCCGGCTGATTTGCCTTGTTTGGTACTACGTTCATTAATCAAGGAAAATCATCCTTCGGCTAATGGCCGATACACTTATTGCAGGTGCTGACCTGTTCAATTATTCTCTGTTTCCATCTGCCAATGTCGATGCAGTTGCTTACTCGCGATAAGTCTAGTGAAGAATATCCATTTTAATCAAGGTATATTATAACCACACTTAGTTACTATTGGAGTTTCCACAGTTTCCTTCCAACCGCTCGGGCGTAGTCGGACAAATAAGAAGGAGGCTGCTTATCTCTGGTGGGGCTGCTGTCACCGCTCGGTTGGAGTCGATAGCGGCGTTCGAGTGCCCAGATGACCTCCCGGTTTTCTCCATTCTTGATCCTTTTTTGTTTGCGGTAACATTGACGTTTCAGCTGCTGGCCATCTGGGCTACAAAGGGCCAAACTACCGTTTCTTTCTTGTGACACCGTAAAGCGCTTACTGAATCTGCTATCACCTTTTGCCGCGATGATGCGTTCTTCAATCAACTGTATCGTCCGGCTTCAATTTTACTAGTTTTATGGTCCACCGCCGCACGTCTTCGCGTTGCTTTGATTGTGGTTTGGACTCTCAGCGGTCGCGTTCATCCAGAAAGTTCGTCATTGGGGCTGGATCTCCTTGCATATTGTGTAACTGCAGTGGCAATCCACGATTGATCTTACGACCAGTGTAATATCTCTTCTGGTGGCAGTTTAGTAATGCTATGGTCTGCGGCATTATATGACTGAACTGCAGCTTGCAATTCTTTTTCGTAGCATTTTCGAGCATTTAATGCGACACATGGCTTTATTTACGACCTCTCGTAAAGCCTTCTACCAACCCGTTCTGCTGCGGATAGAAAGGCGTCGAGAATATGGCTTGTATTCCACGCTCAGAGCAGTATCTCGCATAGTCTTCACTGTTGAATGGTGGACCATTATCGGACTTAATTGCTCTTGGGAAACCTTCTGTCAAAAACCGCATCTAATACGCTTCTAGTGTGCTCAAACTTTGTCGACGTCACAGGTCGTGCAATAGCATATTTAGACCGAAAATCGATTATAACCAAAATCGATTTTCCCTCAAGCTTCATATAAGGCCCGTTGACGTCGAGGGCAATAGTATCCCATACACCCTTGGGAGCGAAGGTTCGTTGCATTGGTGGAGGCCTTTCGGGTCTGCCATTCATAGCACAGATGGCGCAAGACTTCACCCAGTTCTCCGCATCACTAGCAATTCCAGACCAGCATACGCGCCTTCGGAGAATGCTCTTCAGTTTAGCTTCCAGTGGGTAACCTGCGTGAGCTATTTCCAATGTTCTTGCTCGGAGCTCAAGAAGAATAACGGCACACCCATTTTTAACCAAGATTCCATCGTTAAAAACCAAGTCATTTGCAATGGATTTAAATTTCATCAGTGTTTTTGGCCACGTTTGCTCTTCCATTGCACGAACTACCGGCATATTAGAACAAACTAAAGATGTTTTTTTTTTGTTTAATTTCAGTATAAAACAAATATTACCTGCGTCAAGGTTTTATCACGCTCCGTGCATTCGCGTATTTATCCACCGTGAGAAATTCTGTGTTCCGTGGCTCCAACTGGCAGATTTCCCATGGGCTGATTTCTTCATTAAATGCAACGTCATCTCCGCAATATAGCCGTGACGACGGATCCGCTATATTATCAAGTCCCTTAATGTACTCAATATCATAGTGATACGGACTGAGACGGAGAGCCCAACCATCGGCTCTTGTTAATGCCCGTTTGGATTCCTCACGAGACCGGTTCAAGATGAATGTCATCCCTTGAGCATCAGTCCGCAAGATAAAACGACGTCCCATTAACAAATAGG
Organism: Aedes japonicus; assembly: GCA_034211315.2. Taxonomy (NCBI): domain Eukaryota; kingdom Metazoa; phylum Arthropoda; class Insecta; order Diptera; family Culicidae; genus Aedes; species Aedes japonicus. The sequence goes on from JASCZW010014398.1 coordinate 2,159, forward strand.
AGAAATGCTCCACTGCCCAGACAGCGCCCAACGCCTCCCTCTGATTCTGGGCATACTTTCTTTCAGTTGTCGTTAACGACTTAACGAAGCAAAACTGATGATTCGTGGAGTTCCTACGTTGTTCTCCTTATACACTTCTTCACGAGCTCGAAAGCGTTTTCCTGATCTTGTCCGTAATTCCATTTATGAGCTGTCGCTACTGAGCACAAAGGAGCGGATATTTCCGAAAAATTCTTGATATACGGACTAACAAACGAGGCGAGTCCGAGGAAACTTCGTAGTTCAGATGAGGTGGTAGGATGTCGGAATTTTTGGATATCCTTCACCTTTATCGCTTCAATGTTGAAACCGTTTTCGCTGACTTCATGCCCTAGGAAGTTAATTCATGTTTGGTCGTACTCACACTTCGCAGTATTGAGAGTAAGGTTATGAGACCTCAAGATTTGAAGAACTTGAGCAACTGTTGTTCTCAGTTCTTCAATAGTTATTGCGAATAATAGGATGTCGTCGATATAAACGATTTTACTTTTTACATCTTTCAGAACTCGCATCATTTCACACTGGAATACTTCCGGCGCGTAATTGACGCCGAACATCAAGCGCGTGAAGCGATACTTACCGGTTTCAAATAGGAACGTAGGAAGTTCGCGCGATTCTTCACTTAACTCGAGGTGATGGAATGCATCTGACAGGTCGAGCTTTGTGAAAAATTTGGCACCATGAAACTTTACTTTCATCTCGTCATTGAGCGGTAACCGGAAATACTCTCGCTTGATGGCCTTGTTTGGTACCCTCATGTTCACAACCAAGCGAAAATCATCCTTGCCCTTCGGCACGGCCGACATACCACTAATCCATTGTGGCGCGGTGCTGACCTGTTCAATTATTCCTTTCGCTTCCATCTGCTCAAGTCGTCGACGTGCTGCTTCGCGATAAGCGGCCGGAATGTTGTAGTACGCATTCCGCACAGGTGGAATAGAGCTATCCACGTGAAATTCAATTTTCACGCCTGGCATTTTTGGGAACAGTGCAGATTGCTGGTAGGTGTTTACCATTTCTCCGACTTTCAATAAACCAATGTCGCTAGCCGTAGTTCTGCCCAGTAGAGACCTCTTACCTTCTATAACTACGACAAAATCCGCTGTAACTATAAGCTTGGTAGATCCGAGTGCTTCTATTTTAGCTCTGAAACTACACTCAGTCGAACTCTGTGGGATTGTGCTTTTCAAGTACCAGCTCCCATTTCGGATTGCTTTATGCTAACAACAACGACTCTGTGCTCAACATTGCAGTCAATAACTAGGGAGAGAGAGAGAGACAATTGTTCCCTTATTGGTGTCTTGCATCGGTATTGGTAGATAGGTATGAACGTCGTTCAAATGGGATGAACTGTTTTCTATCTATTAGGTTCTCGCCGAGCGATCTCATAAACACTAGCGTGCTACTTAACACACGTATAGGATCGATTTGTTTATTGTTTTCAACCACGAGATCAACTATCAAAACGTTCAGGTTGACAACGGTTTGTTTTTTATTTTCAATCAGCAAAACGATTGTATTAGTGAAACTGCTTACTAATACTAACGGCGGTAGAAAAGTCAATAGGCTACACAGCTGAATTTTTTTCCCCATTTTGCCTGCTCTCGGAATTTGAATTTCTATAACCTCTAGGAGTCATTTGTTTTTCACAGCACACATAAACAAAACTGGCGCTCCTTTCTACTCGCTTCTTCTTTGCGGTCCTCACAAATCGCATTTCTCTCCATATTTTTTTGCTATGCGGTCCTTCCAACGCGCATGATCTTGTCTCTTCTAGCGGTCCTCTCAACTCGTTATACATTATTCCATGAACACAGGCTTTTTCTGAAGCTTTTTTATTCCATTTTTATTGCGGTCCTCTCAACGCGCCTTTATTTAGTTTCAACGGTCTCTCATATGTAGCGGTCCTTCCAACACGCCATTATTCGGAGTTCAGCGGTCCTCACAACTCGCCTTTCCATCCATGCATGCGGTCCTCCCAACGCGCACAATCGTGGCTCTTCCAGCGGTCCTCCCAACTCGCTGTTAGTCTTTTTGTTGTAAATGGCGGTCCTCTCAACACGCCAATATTTAAGAAATAATATAATACTTACAAATAGCTTTGAAGATTTCCCGGTAGCCATATAAATTGCCTCGAACAAGTGGAGCTAGGTTATTTCGTTACAACGCGATGGGTGATTTCCTCGAGTTTTTTTTTCCAAGCAGTAATAATTGTTCGGTTTGTTTGCATTGATCTACATAAAAAAATTCCAGCAAAACCTGCCACTGTCGCCAAATGTGTAGTCTCGAATATGCCAGGAAATCACCGATTGCGCAGTACGCACTCTACGCTCCAAACACACGTCTTATCCGACTCGTGTATGATCCCGTACTGACTGCCATCACATGTAGGCTGTCAGGTCGAGACGACATAGACAGTACATATTATAGAGTGGCATACAATGCTGTCGTCTCGCCATACACACTATGGTTCTTCTTCTTTCGTGGTGGCGTTATAATGTTTGCATCTTCTTGTTCCTTTGCGATTCTAGCTGACTCTTTGTGTTTGCTGATCTCCGTTGACATAAATGCGGCGAACTGTATCAACGCTCGATCACGAGTATTCATCTCCTTCGGATCATCGTTACGAATTTCGGTATCCACTGGCATCATAGCAGCTTCCTCAATTTCTTCTTCCAGCACCTCTAGCGTGTCTGATTCCTTCTCACCTTCAAAATCTGATACTACGGTGGATGTACCTCCGGTTACTGCAGAACCATACGTTGCCTTCAGTCTACCGGTCTGTTCCCTTTCCTGTCGACGCGCTTTCGGCCCACTCCGAGCATTCCGCTTGAGACAGGAAGTCATCAAGTGTCCCTCTTCCTTGCATATGAAGCATTTATCCTTGTTGCCTTGGTAATTTATAATATTAAATATTTCTCTTCCGGCTGGCAAAATGCAGCGATGACGGGATTTCCTGCTTCACATCCATGTATGCGCCGCGCCCACCAGTGTAGGCGGGTATTCCCAGCTCCGCCGGAAACTTCTCCCGCACGATGCGTTTTACGCGTCCATACTTAGATGACACCGTAACAATCTCCTGGTCGGGAACCTCCGATGGGAGATCGTATATGCGCACATAGCAGATATGATCCTGGACATGCGACATGTGCGCTTTAACCTTTTTTTTCATTCCCACAATGGAATGTAATAGTTCGTCCTAGTCGGCGGTCAGCGCGTGTGACATCGACCGCTCAGATTTAAATTTGACGAGAAGGGACTTTTCATCTGCTATCCTATACGCAGCTTCAATTTCTTCAAGCTCCGCATCCAAGCCTTTCACGAAATTTGCAACTTCGCCTGAGGCTAACTCGCGCATTTCTGCTACCACCAAAGCGATCGGGTTGGTGAAAAAAGAACAATGCAAAATGATTACAATGCCGTAGAGAAGAAAGCTATCGCGAGCAAAACTATCAACCGTTCCAATCGAAAGCAAAAAGAGAACTGACACAACACACTCTTCAAACATAAACAATCTTTTTTGAATTTTTTTTTTTTAGTTTTACTTGGAACTTCACGTGTTCTTCAAAAAGTAGGAAAGTAGTTTAACATAAAAGTATTGTAAACTTTTGCGCTGATTAAAAGTTCGGTTAGTACTTTACTCGAACTTTGTGGTAGAGATTGTTTGAAGTTCAAAGCAAGTTGTCAACTAAAAACATATACACTTGAAGGTTGAGTTGCAGAGCAAAAAGAAACTTTTCTTGAACTTGGGGTGGTTCGTGTGAGTTACCTTGTAAGAGGCACATCATTAAGCTTGGGACCGATGTGCTGGTACTTCTTGAGCCAAAAACTTAATCCATTTTCTTCGGGAACGTCAATTAATTATGTCGTGCAAAAAGTTACTTTTTATTTCCCTCAAAAATCGAATAAACATTAAACTATATAATTCAGTATCGAATCCTGAAAACAGAGAATTCGAAAATATAGAGAACTGGATGCATTGCATCTGTAGATACGTTCAAATTATTGAGATTGGGTGAAATATCGAGATGTATAAACTATTACTTCGAGAAAAGAAGAGTTGACTGTAGCTGTAGTTCAGTTCTTTCTAGATCGTTTTTGGCAATACTTTGGCCGAAGTTCACCATTTTCTACCCGCACATATTCATGATGAATATCATTTAATAAAAATGAATTAAAGATGGCTCAAAACGTCACCTTGGTGCATTTTACCGCCAATGATGCATTATAGACTGTTCACCCCTGCTGGCCATGAATTCGTTCGGACAACTACGTTACCACTGCCGGAGCTGGACACATTTTGCTGCACGTTTTTCGGCGTTTGACACTTAGACTGCTAGTCTACGTGCAGTTTTCCAGTTTTCCAGACAGTGCCGATCAGGTGGCAACGACGAGTGAGGAAAATTCATTCATGTAACGAGCACGAGCCTTACCCGTGGGCATGAAAATTGCGTTTTCGCATCACTTTCAGACTAACGTGAAGCCGGTTTTTCTATGCTTGCACACAAGTATACTTGGGCGGCCAACATATACACGTGGGCAGGTAAGTGGTAAATAGAAAAGATATTGACGTCATCTGCACGTGGCCTGTCACGCCTGTGGCATTTACAATCGGATATGTCGCTACACGTGAGAACGCCTTTCAGCTCGTTATGGCAACGGCTCGGATGTTGAGATCAGGATGAAATAGATATCTGTAAATAAATTAATTGGCTCATCACGTTTGGCTTAACGTTGGAAGCATGCACGTTTTGTTTCCGTAAATAAACAGTTGCTGAAATTTTCAGATGTATTTCCAATCTGTAAACAGAGATCCTCATATACATACAAAGGAGGAAGGGAAGCGAATACAACTAACCGGCGAGAATACATTATACATGTATAATTAATATTCTCAACAGGCAGAATGAGTGGAAAATTTCCCCTCTTGATCAGTTAACCATTCATATGCGAATGTAGCGTCGAAAAAAAACGATATGTTCAATGGGCGGCTAGTTATCGCAGATCGCAGATTGACTTCAACTTTTAATTCGATCGATAATATAATCTGGATATAGGTTTGCAAAGTTCTAATTGAAAAACTGTTAAAGTGGTTACAAACAGAGTGACATGATTTCCAACAGAAAAATAAGGTGTGTCCCTTGACTCAGCTATATATGCAGCTATTGATTATTGCTGCCCGACCCGATTTTGTAACCTCCACCTCCACGCTTGCGAATATTATTTTTCAAGAAATTCTGTTCATCTCTCTATCAAATCGTGCTCAAGCCTCTTTAAGAAGGTCGATGAAGCATTCGTTCGGGGAAAAAAATAACTTTGAAAAATACATAAGTTTAATAGAAAATGAAAAATATTTTTTAAAAAGGGGTGACAAAATCGGGTCATCAATGTATGTAGTTATACTATTTCTCAGATTAGTTTGAGAAGGCGTTTGGTAGTGTATATCACGAAAAATTAGACAACCCGTTTTAAAAAGTCAGAAACTTTCGTGGGATATGGATGTGATGTCGGTCTATAGGCAACATCTTGGGTGTATTTAGTGATGCAATTTCATTTTATTTGCTAGATTTAATGTTAAATACAGTCTTCAGACGTTTTTTTGTTATGATATTAGGTTGTATCAGCTGTAATCGCATTACTCACGATAAAATTCGATAAAAATAACTAAAATGAAACACTAAGGCTGCGTCCCAATTCGCGAATTAATCAATTAAAGGGCGAACACGAAATTATTGCGACACCGAAAATGTCATGCCAATTTTCTTATAATGTTTAGAATCAAACCAAAATTTTAGGGTAGTTTTATACATATATTTACTTCAAAAATCAAAAGAAAAGTTAATCGATGGAGCCTTGAGTGTAAAATTGAACGCATTTTCGCTTGATGCCCTCCATCAAAGTCTTTACAGTGTTATCCGGTACCAGTTTCTCAGGTTTTTTTTTCATTTTCTTAACATTTCCTTCTCGTCTTTGACTGTCTTCTTGCTCTTCCGAAGTTCCCGCTTCATCATTGCCCAGTACTGCTCCACCGGGCGCAGCTCCGGACAGTTTGGCGGATTCATGTCCTTTGGAACAAGGACATACCACTCCAGGACACTTTTAGAATAATGGTATGATGCCAAATCTGGCCAAAACAGCGGAGCTTCGTCGTGCTGCTGCAAGAACGGCAAAAGGCGCTTCTCGAGGCACTCAGATTTGTAGGTCTCGCCATTTACTGTGCCCTTTGTCACGAAAGGCTCACTCCTCAGTCCGCAAGAGCAGATGGCCTGCCAAATGAGATATTTGGAGGCGAACTTCGACATTTTCTTCTTCTTAAATTTGTCGTCCACATAGAACTTGCTCTTGCCGGTGAAAAACTCCAACCCCGGAATTTGCTTAAAATCGGCTTTTATATACAGCAGCCATATTTCGTCAGATCTTCTAGTGCTTCCGTCCCGAGTCTTAGCCGTCGATTGTTGCCGCTCATCGCGGTTTGGGAAGTCTGTACCTGTATGTATGTAGTCCAGCTCTCTTCTTTGCATTCGGACGGCTCTGCGCATGCCGACTTTTTAGCAATCACGGCTTGAGACGTTGGGATTTGCTTTAATCATTCGCTTCACCTTTCCCTCCGTCTTTTTGTTCTCCGGTCCCGGTTTTCTTCCAGCTCCTTTGCCGTGGTCCAACGTCAACCGCTCCTGGAACCGCTTCAACACTCTGGAGACGGTTGAATGGTGAATGTTCAACATTTTTCCCAACTGCCGGTGCGACAGGTCAGGAAATTCCAGGTGTTTGGAAAGAATTTGTTCTCTCGACTCGCGTTGGTTCACCTCCATTTTCGTTGAATCGAAAAACACGACTTCGAGTTTGACAGCATGTAAACAATACACATCAATGAGAAAGTGTGCAAAATTTGGTTGATTTTTACCCAATGGTAAAAAAGTTATGCCCTGTTGAATGTGTCGCAATAATTTCGTGTTCGCCCTTTAGCGTCCTTCGGAGTCCAAAGTAGGCACGATTGCCAGCCATAATGCGCCTTTTTATTTCTCTGCTGATGTCGTTATCGGCGGTCACCAATGAGCCCAGATACACGAATTCGTCTACTACCTCGATTTCATCACCGTCGATCTGAACTCGTGCTAGGAGGCTAACATTGTCTTCTCGTGAGCCTCTTCCCTTCATGTATTTTGTTTTCGACGCATTAATCACAAGCCCAATCCTACCAGCTTCAGCCTAAAGTCTGATGTACATCATCGTCTCAAAGTTACGTGCTACGATATCAACGACGTCGACGAAGCCAAATAGTTGGACAGACTTCCTGAAGATCGTGCCAATAGTATCTATCCCAGCTCTTCGAATCACACCCTCCAGTGCAATGTTAAACAACAAACACGACAATCCATCACCTTGCCGTAACCTTCTCCGAGATTCGAAGGGACTCGAGAGCGTCCCTGATACTCGGACGACACACATCACTCGATCCATCGTTGCTTTGATCAACCGCGTCAGTTTTTCCGGAAATCCATATTCGTGCATGATTTGCCACAACAACAAAGATACTAGTACCGAAAGGTACAGAAAAGCGCAAGAACTATTTCAAGGTGCAGACTGCAAAGTTCCGAAGGCTCTCTAAATTTCTGGATATTGGGTCTTAATTCCTCAATAGAAAATTAAAAAAAAATCAATTTGAAAAATTATGTTTAATGACTAAATTCATTTAGTTTAAACTAACAAAATTAATAATTTTACTTAAATAAGGGTTATAAAAACAGTAATTCACATAAATAATTTCAAATAGTTATGATATCCTATTGAAAAGAAAAACAAAATTCAACCTCAAACGTTTATTAATTAGATTATAAATGAAATTTAAATAATAATTAAAATTAACAAAATATATTGGATTTAAAACATTATTTATTGAAAACAATTAAAATTAAAACTATTCATTTTAATAAGTAATTTTAAATTGTTTCATTAGTTAATCTAATATATGGGAACAATTACAGTTAACACTTGTAAATTGAATTAATTATTTTAAATCGTTTAATTTGAACTCACTTTTATTAAGACGTCCTCAAGTCCTTTAGTTTCAATTTTTATTAAAATTATGTTGACCAAGTAATAAAATTAATTAGGTTCAATGTCTATATTTTTATGAAAATAATGTTAAAATATATTGTAAAATATTGAAATAATATTAATTATTATTATGATAAAACTTAACTACTCTATAAAGAGCTGCATTAAAACTTTAACGGTTGATTTCAAGTTTTAAATTTCCAAATTAAATAATAATATGAATAAATAACAATAACAATATCATATTAATAATTATAACAAGCAATTTTATAACTATTGCAGTTTTGATTGGCAATAACAGTACAGTGTCCCCGCTAATTTAACAAAATCCAACCTAAAATATTGAAAAAAAAAAACATCGCCAAACTGGTTTTGACGGAGCTGATGTCGAATGTTGTGTTTTTGGGTATTATTTCAAAAGGGCTTTCTAATAAATCTGAAGCAGATTAACCAATCAGGCTGAGCTTAAAAAGCTCGATTTAAAGTAAATCTGGACGCACGGTTTAATACACCACCGCATCCCTGGTAGTTGGAACAAAAAACGTTTGACAGGCATTTGTTGATGTTTTATTGACGAAGAAATTGGTGAAAAGTTTTTCCTGGTTGATCAACACATCTTGAAATTACGGATCATGGAACTTGAGAAAAGAAAATTGATTGTGCACAAACATCTAAAGAATCCTTCGTGGTCTGTCTCAAAAATTGCAAAAGTGTTTAAATTCCCTAAGTCAACGGTGTGTCTTGTAATCAAACGTTACAAGGATACTCTGAATGTGGATAGAGCATAGCGCATCTATCATAAAAGTGGAACTAGGGACAATGAGCTGAGGAGAAAAGGGTTGAGCTACATGAAAGGCAACCCAGGTGTCGCCATACGTGATTTGACAAAGAAATACGATTCCAACTTTCCTACCGTGCGTAACATCCTTTTAAGAGAAGGCTATAAGTCATGTTGTGCCAGTAAACATCCGAATCACTCTCTGAAACAAAACTTAGTGGCCAAAAAGCGAGCACGATTTCTATACGAACGAGTTTTGACGAAATTTGATGGGTGTATTTTAATGGATGACGAAACATTTGTACAAATTGATCATAAACAAATCCCCGGACAAAAATTATACCTGGTTGTGGGGATGTCCCTTCCAGGTATAATATAAATTAGTTTTTGCTGATAAGTTTGCTCGGAAACTAATGATTTGGCAAATAATCTGCAGTTGTGGCATTAAAACCAAGGTCCCGAATAAAAAATTACATCAGGCTGATGTCTGATTTCAATGTCTACATCAACATGAAATTCAAATGTACATCTTACGTTGAACATTAGAAATCAGATCGTTTTCGCTGTATTTAGGCAAGGTAACATGATGTTAACATCAGACATTTTCAAACAAATTTTTTCTAATCCAATGTCCCTTTAACGTCATGATTTTGACATTCAAATAAAATGTTTTTCTGATGTTTTAAGATATCAAAGCATATTGATGTTTTCAAATGTATTTGAATAAAACAGCACAGTCAAAGGATTTTTGATGTTTTCAGATGTATTAAAGGTTATGAATAAACATCTTGCATATGTTTTCAAGTGTCGATTTTATCCAATAAAAGAGATGATGTATGATGCATTCAGATGTAGAAAAACGTGACGGTGTATCGTTTCCGGATGTTTTCAGTTGTAGATAATAACATTAAAATCAAATAATCTGAAAGCATCAAAATCACATGTTAGGCTAAGGTAAATTTTTATTCGGGTGTTGAGTAAAGTACATAAAGTAAATATGCACCAATATCGCCAAAACATATACGATTCACACTTAATTCTAATCGCATCGGATATTTACCGATATTTTATGAGTACAAAATTTTACATCTATAAGAACATGGATTTCAACGCAACGTGTAATTGTCATGACACAAGATGTATTCTGGCTTATTATGAATACAACATTTTACTTCACAAAGACCTTTGATTCTATTGTAACGTTTCATTTTTATGTTGTAAGAAGTTTTCTTATGCTGTAGACCTGCAGTCTTTTACAGTAGAATGAAGTTTATTTCTAAGGTAACGGCCAATTATAATATCATCAGATGTGTTTAGATGTCTTAGGTACACAACATTTCACACATACATAACGTTTGATTGTCATGTAATTTTAGATTCTAGTTTTATAAGACGTGTTCTGATGTTAAATTTAACATCATCAATACGTTTGTTTTTAGTGTGAAGTTTATATATGTTGTATTTATATGTACTAGGGCGTTACTTTGAACTCTGAATACATTTAGAATACGACAACCCACATTCAAATTTAATGTTTGGAAGATGTCTGCTAATATTTTTTACATCACCATTTCTATTCGGGGTTTTCATCACATCTCACACAATGACGTCGAAGATTTACATTAAAGAGTGTCTGAAAAAGCAAATTTTACCAGGCCTATGACAAGGACCACTTTTTCACGGAGACAACATCTCAGCAAGCTCAGCTGTCAAAATAATGTCAACATTGTAAGTTGTGTTTGTTGTAGCTCGTTTACGTTTTGTCTGTTGTTGCTCGTTTTCATTGTGCACGTCATACAAAGCAGAAAGATCGCTTTCTGTGGTGTTTTACATCAAAACAAACAACCAAAACAAATGATTAGACTTCTATTTGACAGCTGACAGCGGGCCCAAATCAATTTGGGCCCAGGACATCCTGTCTACTGTCATTCACTGCTATTATTATAGGCTTATCAATGGCCTGGATTTTACCCTTCATTAGCAATACAAGACCAACGTTATGTTTTGGCCGAATCTGACCGGCTGCTACTACCAAAGACTAACTCTAAGACCAGTAGGTCCCATACAAAAACGATTTTTTTCTTGGCTCAGTCAGTACTAGCACATCAGTCCCAAGCTCGGTCCCAAGCTCAATAATGCGCCCCTAATTATGAACTCACACGAACACACTCTCAGATATTCTGTCAAAATAACACAGCAAATCAAAACAAAGGCGCAAATACGTGTAGTAAGGTGCTGGCTTCAAGGTGTACTTCAGATCAAGGGGTTCTACAACAGTGAACCAATTGCAAATCGCTAGATGCATATTGATTGTTGCTACTACTCTAATGAGGTACTAGAATGGTATGCTGCAAACAATGTCAATTTCGTCGCCAAAGAAGATCTCGGGAAGATTAATCCTCCGAATTGGCCTCGAGTTCAGACTGATCGAAAATATCGGGCAATTGTCAAGCGAAAACTTTGAGGATGCTGAAAGAAGTGACAAATGCACACAAATGCGTTTAAAGTGGAATAAGTTTGCCGGTACGTAGTGTCATCAGCGACTGCTGATCATGATGGTGTCGATCACAAGAAAGGGCGACAGTTCGTTCGGAAACGGTAACATGTATTAATAAAATAATAAAAAGCTGAATAAATACCCTTTTATTTGACCTTTTATCAACCATTTATGTTGTTAATTCTTGAGTTATGATCACTGAATGTGTCCAAATTTACCTTGAATCGAGCTTTATAATAGGGTAAGGGATGTAATGTTAGCCTAGCTCCTTCTTTCGGCCTATGTATCAAATGTGTCATTAATTTAGCGATAATCAACAAAATCAAGTGTTGCTATATAGGATGGCCGATGTAATCCAAAGCAATTGAGACAATATGTATTAATCAACTTAAAGTTGTTCACTCCCGCTTAATTTTCGATTTCTTGAACTTTTGAGGCATCATGTTTTCACTGTTAAGCTGAACAAATGATCTACGCGATCTTCAAGTGATCTAAATTTGGCTTAATTGATTCGATAAAGCAGGTAATGCAGTTTGGATGTACAGAAAATAATTACACATTGCAAACTAGCTGTTCACATATCTAAAATAACAATGATTTTTCAAGAAAATCGTAACATATGTAACATAAGTCCTAGGAAAAATTCAAGAAGCATAGTACAGGTACCATTGGTACTTGAAATCAAACAATCGGATTTTAAAATGTTCTTCAGGGTATTTTATTCTATTAATAAATTGTTGAAAAATATATTAACAGTACGCTCAAAGGGACCATTATCTTCGATTTAACGCAGTAGTACGGCGAAGATGTTGAATCAGGTTCTGACGGTGTCTATGTCTATTTCTTTCATCTTCCGCTTGATTCGATTAATCATCTCTCGAAACTTTTTCAAACAGACGTATGTCATTTTGTAAACAAAGAGATTCAAACGTAAATTTCTCGAAACCCTTAGCAAAACCCATGAAAACTAGAACCACCAACACAAGGAATAACATTGTCTTTGCATAGATTGTGGATGCTTCTTTATGTGAGGGTGCTGAGATTTTCGAGAAATTTAATATTGATTCTTACTTCCCCTCTTTGTATACAAAATGGCATACGTCTGTTTGAAAAAGTTTCCGAGAATTGTTGCTCATTGTTAGCTTCCCAGCCATTGTCGTACACCATACGTTTGAGAACACTCCAAAAAAACTATAAGGTACAGCCCAATGGGGTTGTACGCAAAGGTGACGTAGGACTACGCAGCAATGTGCAATCTAAATCGATTGATTGTTTAAGGAGTGGCCGAAATTGGTTTCCTTCCAAATCTAATTCCCATACACTAAACGTTCGCGCTACAACCTTGGTTCGCTCTGTCGGTGCGGGTGGCCATCTGTAGGTGACGTGGGATGAATCTTGTCCCGTTGTTGTCACGGGCGGATTTTTCCACCAACTCGTAGGTTTAAGAACCCTTCTTTCTCGCAGCGAGGTTGACGGGAGTATCGGCCCAAATAGACAACTGCACCAACCTCTCTGGAGCGCGACTACTCAACAGTGCACCCTCCAGTGTGCTCGCTCACCAACTGCAGATGAAACAGCAGATTTTGCTCTGTACAGCACTACGACTACCTTAAGACTGAATCAAACTTTCTGTTAAGAGCTAGTAATGGCGTCGGATGCTATTGCACGAAAGAAGGCGGTACCAATAAAGTCAATGTGATACAAATTGCATCAAAGGGACGAACTTCTGTTATTGCGCCACAATAATTAGTTTTAATTAGTCTTAACAGAAGTATTCTTAATTTGCTTGCCTTCCAGGGCAACGACTGCTCGCCAGTGCACCCTCCTGGGTGTTTGCTGCCACCAACTGCGTTTCAACAGCCACTGCACAGCGCCACGACTGCCGACATACTAAGGCACAAATGTGAAGGTATACCCGTTTTATAACCTTCGTGACTGCCTAGGAGACGTTCCTTACTTAAATATGAAATCTGTGCTAGAAAGGACAGTGTATTTGGTAAACTTAATCTGAAAAATCGACATTATAAGACACCACCTTATCTTTGCGTTATTTTAAATAGTTTTATGTTAAAAATCAATAGTTTTCATTATTGGAATCGACACGTAGATATATTTACGATCGATTGGTGCAAACATTTAGAAAATGTTTGGAGAAACGACTGAGATATTAACGCTCAAAACCTGACCACATTTCGTTACGGTCGCAATCGATATTTTTTTATACTGTACCCCAGTATAGAAAACAAAGACGTAGTCCTACGTCAAAATCCAATTGGACGAGCCTGAGGCACGTTAGGTGGATTGTCCTTCGGTACAAATGGTATGTTTTGCTCAGTTAGCCAATCTAATGTTTTTTTCGCGTAATGACAGCTTGCAAGATCCGGCTAAAACATGATTTCGTCGTCAGCGTGATATTTGTTGATGAATTGCTTCAATTTCGGCAAGCATTGGCTGATATACACGTCAGAATTGACAGCTTTGGCCTTGTTTGGGCGTATCAAAGACGCCGAGATACCCTTCGATGACATGGCTGCCCACACTAACACCTTTGGCTCATATTTCGATTTGCTGGCATATTTAACATCGTCTGGTGTTGTTTTAATGTTAAGGCTAGTATGCAGCTCTCAAGCAATGTGCATTAGGATAGGACAAGTAATTGTCAAGAAATGCTTTTACTATCGGAATTACTTACTTTGTATGCAGCTGAAAAGCAAGTAAAACTTCGTAACGTTAGTAACGCCTGGCCATGTAATCTAAATGGGGCTGTCACGTTTCCTTGCGGAATAATATTCCGTTCGATTATTTCGCAAGGAAAACTGACATTCTACCCATACTTAAGCAGTTGTCAAAATTACTTCGGTAGAAATGGCAAAAATTACTTCAGGTCTTTACTTGTCAGCTGCATACTAGGCTTTAGCAGTATAGAAACCATCGTTGCCACTCAATTCATGGTGCGAAAACGTGAAGTAAGATTCATCATCCAAAATTATGCACTTTCCATTTGCAAAATGCTCACGACGAAGTGCACGGCAGCATTTTGGTATTTTTTCGAGTTGTTGCTGTGTATATTTTGGTGCACGCTGACGTTTCCGATAGATTACGTTATGTTTTATCAAAATCCGATGGACTGTCATGTTTGAAACCTGAAATTTTCGTGCTAATTTGCGTGTTGATTGGCCAACCTTGTTTTCAGCGCTTGACAGCAGGTTTTTCGTTGTTCTGGCACTCAATTTTGTTGGGCGACCACTTTTCTTTTTATTTTTCGGTTCTTTACCATCACGACAATCTTTCAAAACACGGTATATTGTTGATTTTGATATTGGCTCGTCTTTGAACACGCTCAAAATTTCACTTGTACTAAGCCGTCCAAAAAGATTGGCGACTTGTGCTCGTAAATCCAGCTTGTACGACATTTTTGATGGAAATTACTGCACAATTTGAGTTTGGCAGTTCAGTAGGAACATAGATGAACGTGACAAGTACATTGGTTGACATCTGTGTGTTTGTTAATGCTGTCAAATAAACGCCTGAAAGTATTCCCAGGACTTATGTTACACATGTTAGACCCAATGTTAGGGACATATTTTTTTGTATGTTCCCAACTATGGCCTGTTGTATCAATAAAGTAGTTAAAAGGTTGCCATTGGTTAAATTTCATGTGGATATGCATGAAGTTACGGTTGTTTATATTCAAGTGGCTCATCTAAACACAAACCGAAGGAAGAAAATCGTTGTATAGTGAATTTGTAACTTCTTCCGACAACTGCCTTCACTTAAGCGCCAAGCAAGCAAATTGAAATTGCTTGCATGTGAGGCAGCAAGATTAGTTACCCGGCGAAACTCAGGGCGAGTCCTTCAAATAAAGGGAAAATCCTGAATTCAATCCTGACGGCCAATTTTCATCCCGGACACCAAAACTCATCAAAAGTGGCGATTCTCCAACGGGAACCAAATAACGAACAGACCGACAGAAACCAACTAACCTTTTCCTCATCCAAAGAACACCCGGAGAAACATTCTTTTTAGTTTTGACGGTTTATTTCGGTGTTGAATTGCTACTCGCTACCTAGTAATTCCAGTTGGAATTTTCTCTACGCACGGCCGTGCCTGACCTAAAGAACCAGCGCATTCCTAACTCTGTTTACATTTATTACTTTTTTAGACATACAAAATCACAGATCTGCGCTTGAATCGCTTGACCCGAGCTCAGGCGACGTCCATCGATGTGGGTGTGTTGATGGTAGTGCCGGTGTAACTGCTTCTCGGTGCGATTGGTGGTAGTAACGATGACAATGATGTTGTTCGATGGTCTGGCACTGCTCGACACTGCCTATCGATGCTGTCGGTGGTGGTTGTCCTTGCTAACCGCAGTGGCGCCCGCACTGTTTCCCTTCGTGCTCGAGATTCCACTGACTGTCTCGAACACACCAACTGTCTCGAGGCCGATTCTTGACACGAACGATTTCCAGCGATTGGCTTCCGGAGTTGGTTCGTAGGAGTCGTGGTACTTCTCCCTTGGCCCGTAGGTGCGACGGGAACCACTGGCCGGACGACGAGGGCGAGCCTACAGCCGACAAGCTTATGGAGCCCCCAGAGAAACGAAGCGATTCGCAATCTCCTGCAACCTACAATCCGGCTCTAGAAACCGGACAGGAACACCTTCGCGTGAAGGATAAATTCCTGAGCCTCGAGTAGCAGATTCTTGGTCACGTGTATCCCTACCTTCACGTGTATCTGTACCTTCAACAATGGTAAGCAAATTCGGAAATTCTCGTTTCCACACACTGGGCCTTCTGCTTGGATCAAACACACCACTTTTTTATTTGAAATTATTCCAAGCTTATACAAAATGTTTTCAGCTAGCTCTTGCCTCTATTTAAAAAAACACGTCTGCTCTATCAGCCACCTGACTTGGAAAAGACCTATTGATTGGGATTTTCTACTACTTACAGTCACGTTACAAAGCATCGTCATGTTACAAAGTATATTCTCGTTACATAAGATTCGCGCGAGTTCCCTTATCCTTTGTACACATTAACTTTGGAGTTTCCTCACTTTGGATGAGTGGCATCACGTGATGCATATTAGTTTATCAGGTTTCTCATTGGCCACCAGAGGCGCTAGTGGTTAAAAACACTGCTCGAATCTCCCTGCTTCTCATTACATTGCAACCAATTTGAACTTCTTCCCTGACGCAGTGAAATGTGGGAAAAATTTATTATTTTAAACGCACCTTCTTGTAACCACGTTACAAATTATAATGTTGTCATTATTGAATGGCAGATAAATCATATATGAACATCACTTAGGTGTTTCGAGGCAGTTTTACTTTAGTTTGTTTGTTGTCTTTAGTAAATCGAATTGCTAGCAATGCCTTAACTCATTAAATTAGAAAAAAAAAACGTTCAAAGACTGCATTTTGTAATAAATCCAGTGAATTGGAAGAAGTTGCATCCATGAATAGACCCAATTTGGTGCCTATAGACCGACATTAAATCCATATCCCTCGGTTGTTTCTGACTTTATAAAAAGGTTGCGTAACTTTTCGTGATACATACTACCAAATGTCTTATCAAACTTCTTAGCAAGTGTCTAACTAGTTTAATCTTGCTGACAGCTTAAAAACTTTACGAGTTATGATGAAAAATCTAATAAATCATTGCATAATAGGCTGAGTTAAGGGACACATACCCTGAGGCGATTTAAATCGGTAGCTAGATGTTATGCAAAATATAATGAATCTAATACTAAGTTTTGAGTTCTTCATCAAGAGAAAAGAAAACAGTATGTCTCGAGGTATCACAAAACATAAACGCTGTTTGAAGCTAGTCACGTACGCCAAAGCCTACGACAACACTTCAGAGCTCCAAAACAATCCATTGACGTAAGAGAGCCAATCACTCAGACTAATGAATACAATAGGACTTGTAATCACAAGAACCACATTTACGTATGAACATCAGTTTTAACGTGTGTAAAAAAAAACCTCCAGCGAAATTTATTTTATTTCAGTCTGTTATGTAAGATTTTTCGGTCAGTATTTCATTTCCATGCAACCGATCGATGTACGCTAATTCAAATGATCATATGAATCTTCCTGTAGCCATAAGGGGCGTGTTCAGTGCCAACAATTGATAACATTCATTTAGTGCCAAAACCACTCAATTCAAACTGAGGTACGGAAAAAAAATGACTGGCCAAAAAATAAAACCCACGAGGTTATCAGCATCTTCCGTTTGTTTGATATAATTTATGCGCGCGGGTTCGCGATGTTTAAACAAATATTTAAACTCTAGAAGAAAAATCCCATCCCCGCTGGCCCACGTCGACGACAACAAGCTTAGCCTGATAGGCACTGCTTGCGGCATGGAACTCTACCGAGATGACTATTTTCGTACAAGTCCGAGCGCTGCTGCTTTTTTTGCTGCTGATAAGATAGGACCGAAAACCAAGCTGATGATGGGCAGCACAGGATTATACGACCTGCATGACTGCCTAGGTTATTCCGGTGCTGTTCCAACATGAAGCTCGTGGTAAACTGGATTCGCACGGACTATGCGGTACAACAATGTGTGCAGGTATTTCATCGTAACGCGATTCTACACATCGAGATAATTGATAATACTTAGGAATAGAACTTTACAGATGTGTAATTAGTCATTTCGCACTTCAATACTATACAGTAGTTGTGCCTATCAGCGCTGCACATCACAACAGAGGTGAGTATTGCGTCTTAACCAATCGGTTAATCACGCGAACTGATCGCTAGTCACTCAAACGTGATTAACGTGTGCGAATAGTTGGATCGTGTTTAGCTAAATTGTTTGCAAACGTTAAACTGTCTGAGAATCAACGGGTGGTGGTAGAAATATTTGTAGGTTCACCGTGATTACTTAACCAATTCCATAAATGGGTCCTGCCTTAGGGCCATCAGTAAAGGCGCAGTTTCAACGCAAAACCATGCTGGAGGTATCTGGGTTCGATTTCCGGTCTTCTCGATCATGCTGTGCATGTTTGCATGCATATTATACCCTATTAATGTACACAGCAAAAAAAAAAGTAATATACATCAGCGTAATTGATGCTAACGTATTAAAAACTGATGTAATCGAGAAAATACGATGCACAATAACATCCACTTGATGGAATATTACATCGCTCTTCAAATTACATCAGAATAAAATTATTAGTGGCACGAATGTAATAACCACATATCAAAACCATAAATATTACACGAAAACCAATGCACATAAAGGACTCCGCAAAAAATGTTAAATATTACACGATTTTGATACTTTATCGCATTTAGCTGTTATGTAAAATTAAATCTTGCAACAATGCAAGACCCCCTTTTGTGACACAGACCTGTCGTTCCATATTAATTACTGCCAGACTTGTTCTTATCTTTTTTCATCTTCGGAAAATATTCTCGGATCGAAATCCTCCGATCGATTCCTTGATACAGAGTGAAATTCTTCCGATCCTGGTCGGTTGCCTCGCGTGACGATAATCAGTTGCTCCAGTTCGAAGCGGCTTGGGCGTTAACAAACATTGCATCGGGAACATCGGCACATACCAATCAGGTTGTACGGGCTGGAGCAGTTCCGCTGTTCTTGCGCCTGCTCGGATCCCCCGCTGCCAACGTGTGCGAGCAAGCTGTCTGGGCCCTGGGCAACACCATAGGCGATGGCCCCTGCCTACGCGACTACGTCATCAAGCTGGGAGTTGTTCATCCTCTGCTGTTGTTCATCAAGCCGGAAATTCCAACACCTTTGGGAAAGTCCATTAATTATGTCACGCAGTAAGGGGGAGGGGGGGTTTGAGAAAACGTGACGATCCATTCAAAAAAAATTTGGAGGTCCATACAAAAAACGTGACAAGGGGGAGAGGGGGTTAAAAAAGTCTATTTTTGCGTGACGTAATTAATGAACGTTCTCTTTCTGCGCAATGTCACATCGGTTATCGTGAACCTGTGTCATAACACGAACCCACCGCCACCGGTTGATACGATTTTGGAAATCCTGCCAGCGTTGAACATGCTGATCCATCATACCGATATTAACATCCTAGTAGACATCGTGTAGGCCCTGAGCTATCTCACCGACGGAGGCAACGGACAGATTCAGCTGGTGATCGACAGTGGTGTGGTACCGAAATTGATTCCCCTGCTATCACACGTCGAGGTTAAAGTGCAGACGGCTGCCCTGCGGGCAGTTAGTAATATTGTCACCGGTTCAGATGATCAGACACAGGTTGTCCTGAACTGCGATGCCATGTCTCACTTCCCCGCGCTGCTGAGCCATCGAAAGGATAAAATCCGCAAGGAAACTGTGTGGTTCCTGTCAAATATTGCCACTGGCAATCAGACACAGGTGCAAGCCGTCATCGATGCTGGACTGTTGCCCAAGATAATCGAAAACTTAAGCAAAGGCGAATTCCAGACGCAAAAGGAAGCTGCCTGGGCGATCAGCAACCTCACCATCAGTGGCAACCGGTAGCAGGTGGCGCGACTCATTCGAGACGGTGCCATCCCTCCGTTCTGAGATCTGCTGATCTCCAAGGATACGCAAGTCATCAATGTGAGTTGATTGATACTGTGACTGAATGGTTAGAATTTATAACTTTTTTGTTTTATCCCAAATAGGTCATCTTGGCCTTCATGCCTTCTTTTTGGATTTTTGTTTTATTTCCGGAAGTTTTTTTTTAATTTCCAATCTAAATTTTAATAATAAAGCAATCGATGTGTTTTAATTGCCGCTATACACTTTTTTTTACATCGAATAATAGCCGAAAATTACATTTTTACTAAATTTTACATTGCTCCCTTTACGTCACGACTATGTTGTACGTCGCGATGATTCACCTTGTCTCGATGAGTTACGTTGCCTCGTTTACATCGACCAAATTACATCGATAAGCAGTACATCATTTTATTGTGTACATCGAGACAACCTAACATTACACAGCCGATGGAATGACCTATGCAACTGATTCTGTTTAATATTCTCCAACTCTTTTTGCTGTGTACTTATACATTCACAAAAAAAAGTACTGGTATCGATATCCATCAATCAATGAGTCTGGAAGTGCTTCCAGGTTCTCTCTTGTTCTTTTTCATCAATTACAGCGCCATTATTAAACTTTCGTGGGATTCTTTAGGGCATCTCCCCGAAAGCATGAGCATCCTGATGGGGAACTGGTATAACGATTGCCTTGAAAAAATGTACAAAAATTGCCGATTTTTCATGGGTTTACCTATAGTCACTAGATTCATAGTCTGGCGGATACAACGACGGGAGCCAATTTGAACTGTCAGTTGGCGGAGCCAATCGAGCATATCTCGAGTAATTCATGTTAAGGGCGTAAAAACCATTTCTGAACGATGACTTTAAACGTTGATTTCTCACGAATCACGAGAATCCCACTATATCCTACTACTCCATATGGTAGAACTAACATTCTTCAACCAAATGCTGCTTTTATTTCACGAGAGTGATTTAAGATTCAAAAGAAATT
>JASCZW010014399.1:0-23050 GCA_034211315.2 Aedes japonicus
TTACTTCGTTTTGGGTTATTATATCTCTCTGGAGGAGCAATGAAAAATACCCGTGGAAAAAAACTAACATCTCCATTTACTTATAAAATTTCGTTGATTTGATTCGTTATTCATCATTTCATTATAACAGTTGCTCCCTCTCGAACCAGAAGGTATTCGGTGCTATATAAGATGCTGTGCATCTGCCAGCACGAAATTTACGTTTCATTTATTGATGGTTCCGTTAATAAATATCGCCTGCTACGCAAACAGAAAGACTGGCGCGCAATGCTGACAAGTGACATCAGTTAAAATCCTTCTAAAGATAATACTACGACGTTGCTTCTATTATAAATTGAATTACCACATTGAGGCAAGACAACACAAAAATAGTGCCTCTAAGGTATTCCCAGGTATCCAAAAATAACAAGTTTGTTATGCGAGAGATATTCTGCGCAGTTCTTAGGTGGCTACCTCTGACTGCTGAGCTGTTTGGTACCAAGACTTCCAGTTATCAAAGCCATCAGAAATCAGGAATTCTAATATGTTTGTTGTCTCCTGCTCGGGTATAAGAGCCTCCCCTTTAAGAAGGAAGGGGGTCTCAAACCATCATAGAATTTTTCGCCTCCTAAAATTCCCACATGCTAAATTTCGTTTTCATTGCATGATTAGTTCTCGTGTTATGCAGAAATTTGTGTTTTGTTTGTGTAGTCCCTTCCCAGAGAAAGGAGGGTGTCATGGATCTGGCACTGAACCTTTTCGGACCCAAAAACCCTCCTTACAGAATTTCATGTCGATCAGTACAGTGTCGTTTCCGATTCCCTATAAAGTTGGATTCAGACAGACAGACAGACAGAACTCAGAGTTCTTTTAATCTGTAGTTTTTTTTCAACAATTCTAAGGAACATATATGTAATAATATAGCTCTGTTGTGTATACTCAACGAGTTTTTATAGATTTTCTTATTACTTGGACGTGGGTTCTATTATCTGATCATTGAATTGCTTTAACCCAGGCCGTTTCGTGCTGAATTTCGGAAGTCGTTTGTATTTTTCTTGCAGCCTTTTGACTTCTTCTTTTTGCAGCGTGCCTTACCTTTCGGTCCATATGTTTACAACGCATGTAAAATTAAAAGTAAATACTAGCGGGAGTTTCAAGTGTGCACATTTCATTGTTGTTAAATGTGAATTTGCTCGATCGATGTCTTTGGTTACAGTATTTTAAATTTATCTAGGCGCAATTGATAAATATATTACTATTGCGTTTCATCAGTTTAGTAATATTGTTGGCTAAATTTGATGTTTCAACATAATCTTGTATTCCATTTAAATAATCCACCCTCACTTATAGTGGCTCCAACAACATCTACTGTTGGTTTAAATCACTCCACCAACTCGATATTTTAACGTAATTTTATACCCTATTGATATGCACTCCCGTTTTATTTTACTGAATTTTTAAGTAGAATTGTATACTATCTCTTTTTTTCTCACCGAAAATATGCTCAATGTTTGGAAAAAGTGGATTTACTCAGTGTTCTGAGTAGATTTAGTTTTTACAAAAATTGAGTAACATTTCCACGAGAGAAAAAGAGATAGTATACACATGTACTCAAAAATTGAGCACAATGAAACAGGAGTGTAAACTATTCATTCTTGTGACGGCCCCCAACTGCATCCTTACTGATGGTTGAAATCGGGCCTCAGATTGGATATTTCAACATATTCTTGCATTCCATTCAAATAAACCACCCACACTTGTAAGTGGCCACAACAGCATTCTTATATCCGGGTTTATGTCAGAGCCAAAATTTGACTAACTTGATTGTGCATCGCTGTACAGAGAATAAATCAGAACATAGTACCATGTCCTTGTTCAACTGGTCAAAAAGTACTCTAAGGTTTTGTGAACACGCGATCGGAACAACAACTTACTATCTAGAGCGGGGTTGCGGCTTATCATTTTGACTCGAAGGCATATTCATTTGCTAATATCTCCTTTCAGAGGTCGATGTTGATAATAATGATGTATGATGAACTTGTAGTGCATGGGTAGACCTACAACTTTGTCTAACAGTACATTGCTCTAACTCCTATATCTTCGACATGAGAGCGTATATTCACGGTGATCTTCACGATGATAATCGCGTGATCTTCATCGCGAATATCATCGCGAAGATCACTGCGCATATATACATCTTACTCCTCAGATATGAAGGATAAAACTATGTGTTGTTGGACCAAGTTGTCAGGTGCTACTTAAGCACCATAAGTTCATCATACATGTATATTTCAGAAATTGAGCTTCTAGAGAAGAGCTATCAGCAAATGAATATGGATAAAGTCCAAAATGATAAGCCGCAATGATCTGAGTAAAGTCAAATATAGACTATTCCTGATGGACCATTAGTGTGGTGTGTTACAGAGGCGAGACATCTCATGGTGGAATAAGTCGAGGTGAATTTTAGTAACAAGGAAACAAAATCGTCTGTGTTTAAGCTGCACTTACTCAGATCTAACAGTTATTGAAATATTCGGCCAGAACATTGAAGCCCTCCTGAAGTTTTGCAGTCGGAACACGAATCACTGGACCCTTGTGATGGGAGTGTCGTCCGCAAACATCGTCAAAATACCACCACCCAGCGAGGGAGGAACATCTGACGTGAAGATGTTGGAGAGAATAGGACTTAAGAGGCTTCCCCAGAGAACACCAGCATTAACGTTAAAAGTATCAAAATGGGAATTGTTCTGGAAGACATAGAATGATCTGTCCAGCAGATAGTTTTTAAAGATCTTAACAAGTTATGAAATCATATCGGTCCGGCTAGCGTGCTATATATTGGTGCTGTTAGGTTTAAAGATTAAGACGTTCTCTATAGACTGTTTCAGTAATTATAGTCACACTTTCTTAATATTAAACATGATTTGTTTTTTAAGATTTCAGTAATTTTATTTGAAACAACAAAATCAGCACTAGTGTTTTAAATAACATTTTACTCTTGCTAATCAGTAAATTTTAAATTTAAACAGAGATATCTCACTTTCCTCCATAAGCATCTGCACAGTTACACTTCCACCATTTTCACCACCTTGATCCAATCCTTCTAAAATTGTCGATGTCATCCGCTGGTGTAACGAACTTCCGCAGCTTTGCTTTGCTTAAAACCCAGAGAGTCTCGATTGCCGGGCTTCCGGGCAATTTGGATGATTCATGTATTTCGGCACAAATCAGACATTTTGGCTTTTGTATCACCCTATTGTGTCCTTGGCCTGATGCCATGATGCCTAATCAGGCTAGAATATGCTTGGACCATCATGCTGCTTGATCATTGACAATAAATGCTTCTGGAGGTATTCCTTGATGTACTTCTGGGTGTTCATTGCCTCTCGTATTAAGTACGGGCTAGATATTTTGCCATATTTGCTTATTTCCTGCCAAATTCTTATCTTCTTGCCAAAGTTTTCGGTGAAAATGGTCTTCTTCGTTTCGGGGACATCCCACAGACAATTTTGCTAAAGAGATTCCACTCACAGTGTATCATTTGTGCACGATACTTTATCTCTGTTCCGGAGTAAGACCACGCATTTTGAAAGTCAACCAGGAATAAGGTTTGGTTTTTGATACCATGACGTATATAAATATGTAAACAAAATAACGCAGCCAAAGCAATTTGAAAAATTTCATTCACTTCAAAATGAGCGTTAACATTAGGTGTGCTTATAATTTCTGAAACAGTCTAGAGCATGTCACATCGATCTCTGAAACTTCCATCTGTTCTCCAAATTCCGTCTCTTCCAAACGATAGTTGGAAAGACCATATCTTTGTCCCGCCTTCGGTTTATTCCAACTCCTTTCAACTTAGTCAACAGATTCAACAGATAGTTACAACTTACCGTAACTGCTGGTAGATATTGCAGCAGTCTATTTGTATTGTTTTTGTGATACGTTCACATATCTAGTTACTTCAATGTTCCAAGGAACAATTTCCAAATATTAAGTTTGTCAAAAGCTGACCTAGTTTTAACTTTGAACAGTCGTAAATAATTCGCCACGATTTAAACTTTTTAATTTAATGTTTGTTCGAAATCGTATTTGTATGACATTCACAGGAAGAATGCTTCACGGTTCAACGAACATTTCCAGAGGTTGCTTTGATATATTGTTTGCATCGACTTTCTCTTGACTTCTCGAGAAAGCAGCACTGAGTCGTTCCCCTGCACAATCGAATTATACACTCAAAAATATCGACACGTTATTTCCACGTGAAACGCACGTAATTTTCATCTGCAAATAATTTCAGCTCACTTCGATTCACTGCAAAATATTTATAGCCACTAAAAAGAGATTCTCCCCGCACAAACACTTCGCCCGGTATCAAACAGCATAAACTCAATACGAAATATCTTGCTACATCCCCCTTCAGTACCACAGTGTTTTCCAGAAAAACTTTTCATTACATAAATCAAGACAAGGGACGAGCGAGGGAAAAAATAAATAAAACAAAGAACTGTTCGGTATCGGGTTTCTAAGGCCTGCTACCGCATCGGAGAAAGTTTTCTAGGAATCCAAATTAAATCTGGTTATCGCGTGAAGTTTGTCCGGTACCAAGAACGATGAGGATTTGATTAGCCGACGGGGAGAGAGAAATTCGCTGGCAAAAGAAATGCCAAACTAATTAAAGATAAATGAGTATCAATTTCAGATTGTGTGAGAGAGATCTGTTCTCTTTTTTTTATTCGACAGCTGTCTGTTAACCTATTTCTTAGCCTGAGTGTCATAACGCCACTGGTAAAACTGAGCAGATTATTTTAACGATTACACGATTACCGAAAAATTTAATATCATAGTGAAACTTTTGTCTTTCAGATGGTCCTTCTAACTTGGTGGTTCGACAACTGTTTCACCACATCTGAGAATCTCCACTTCTTTTTCAAGATGGTACTGTATCTAAAATGTAGATAATATTAAAAACCGCATTTTATGTGATACAACTGAGGTGTTATAAATTGTTTGAAATGGAAATATCCTCAAACATGCCCTACGTTCAATTTCATCTAGATTCTATTCAATTTCATAACGTTCCGTGTTCTTACTTGCTTTTCGCAACTTTCAATAGTATTAATTAATATCCACTCCTAGGGTTGCATGTTTGATAAGAGAATGTTCATAAACCACGTAGACCAAGATTTGACCTTCAAACCCCCTCCCCATCGTAGACTTTAGTAGACTTTTACCAACCCCCCCATCAAGTCAACGTAGATTTTATCAAATTCATTTTTTTAATTTATAGAAAATGTTCTACAATATGTGGATGTGTGTGGTTTGCGGAACGATTTATGAAATAAAACTCAAACAATCAGGTTATTCAGTTGATCTATTTTTTAACATATCATAAATAAAAAATAACAACAATCAATTATGCAAATTCTAAAGACGCGCACACCATGGCTGTTTCAACCAATAATTAAAGTTCTTCAGCGGAATTTCTGGTGGAATTGTTTCTTGGATGTCAAGTCCAATGATTTCGACGAAACGTGATTCTATCCATAGAACTTTCGTAGCTCCGTTCTCGATCGATCCTCACAAAAATTTCTTCCATAGCGTTGTTACAGAATCTTAGTGGGCCTTATTTTCTTCGTCGAAATATCTGCCTTGTGGATGCTTTTGCGTTGATCTGTGTTCAGTGTTGTCGCAAAGTGAGTCCACAATCCAATTATATGCGGCTATTATCGTTTTACTTGACATCTGAGGTTCAGTTTATCTTTTTCAAAGTTTTCCAAAGCAAGTTGGCGTCTTCTCAGACCTCTTAATTTATTTTCTTTGTCCCACAGGTGATATAGCATTGTTGACAGGTATCACAACCGCATATAACTAAAACCCTCTACTAAATGTTTGTCAAATGGGAGCAAGTCAACTTAACGATCAATATGCAACTAGCTGATTTGAAGTTGGTTCACTGTTGTAGAACCCCTTGGTCCGTTGTAAAATATAGAGAATAAAAAATTAAAAAAATAGAAATACAACTCAACACGCTCAAATTGCACATGTCTTTGATATCCTTTTTTTCTCGAAAATGATAATTAGATACAGTAATTGTAGCGTGTAGCATTAAACCCCGTTCACACTTGCAACCTACATTACGTGATCATCATATCTGAAACCACGCAAATATTAATTTGGTGAATAACCTAAACCTGTCAACGTTAATTTCGGGACACTTTTATTCCAGTGTAGATATTGAATAATTTCAGGGATCGCTGAAATGTTTAACGTTTAATGTTTAATGTAGATGTGACAGCTGAAGCTTTTTGCTTTATTTCAAGTGACTTCAACATATTTGGCGACATTCTTGTTCCATTCAGTAAAATAGCGTCGAAACAAGTAGACACGCATTTTGTACGAACGGCAGCATAATCCGAATTCATCGGTACGCGATCTTGCCAAGAAACTAAAACTACCGAAAAGTACCATGTTTTTGTGTTAGTAATCCATTTGACCAGCGCTTGACTGTGGATCGGAAAGTTAGAAGTGGAACAAATCGAAAAGTATTCTCCCGATAAATGGACAATGGAAATGTGGACGATGTGGTAGCCAGTATTGAGAAAAATCCCAATCTTTCTGTGCGAAATATGCCGGAGAAGTCAAAATCATATGTACGAAAAGTGAAGTAAGAGCAAGGACTGAAGCCGTACATAGTGAAAAATGTGCCCAGCTGTGATGACATGCAAGATTTCAACTGCAAAAAGTCGTGCTATCAAAATGGACTGACGAAACATACGTACTCGAAGACTTCATGGTCCGGCTTTTTATATCGCAATGCAAAGGAACGCTGTTGCCCAGCATTTCCGGACAAGAAGGTTCCTAAATGCTCGAAGAAGTATTGATTTGTGCAGCCATATGTAGTTGTGGTCGAAAATCTAAAAGTTTCGTCTCTACCGGCACTATCAATAAGATGTGTAGGAGAGAATGTCTGCAAAAGCGGTTGCTACCGTTTTTCAGAAGCCACGACTCTCCAGTCTGTTTTGGCCTGATTTGGCCGCTTATCACTCATGCGAAATCTGCACTGGAATGGTATACGGTATAAGAGGTCAAATACGTGCCAAAAAACAGCCGATCCACCAAACTGTCCAGAACTTTGCCCAATAGAGAAGTACTGGGCACTACAGTTTAGCGGAAACTCTTCGAAACTAAGAAGAAAGCAAATGGCACCGATGGTTTCAAGAGAAGATAAAGAATCGTCACGACGGGCGTGTCTGGGGATACCGTACGGAACCTGATGGCGGGTGTGCCACTAGAAAGTTCGAGGATTTGACAAAAAGAAAGATGAATATCTTAATCCTGTTTCTAATGCTAGATATCATCATGAGACAATCGCCAAACGTTCATAGGTAGGTTATTTGCTCGATTCCAGTGAGTGAATCTTCTTGAATCTGTAACTTGTTAGCATTTAAGCTCAATCCAGGACTAAGATAACCGAGATTCATAGAATAAATAAATTAAATTTAGAGAGCAACCAGTAAAATTCAAAATTTGTACGTTTAATCGTCTCATTAATACGTTGAAAATAAACAAATTATGATTTTAATTTTAAACATTGATATCACTAGAATATATTTGATAAGTTTATGCTTGCTGCCAGAATAAACGAATTTTATGTTTGGTTTACCTGGAATATGTTTGTTATGACGGTATTTTTCTCTGCGCGAAGGGCATGAATATCCGTTTGCAGAGAAAAAAGTCTACGTAGACATTTGGCATATCCCCCTCCCCCATCGTAGACAAACGTAGACTTTTTCAAACCCCCCCCTCTTGTTGTCTACCGGTTGACGACACCCCAAAGGATGATTTATAATTATAATTGATTACGTACTTCGTGCAACACTACAGCTCGTCTTAGTTAAATGTAGAGTTATAAATTATCTAATAACTCTCACATCCAATTTGGGAAATTTGAAGTTATCGAATGTCGAATAACTAGCTAAGAATAGGAAAAGGCTTATGATATAATAACAACCTCTTCTGAAAACTAACCATTTCTTCCACTTCTCCTCTCTTTCTTCTAAATCTATCTATAATGTTTCTGCTTTCATACTTCACTAATTTGTATCGTAGTTAATATTTTATCTATTGAAAATAAATATTACAGCTAATTTACTTCTTAGCTTCACTCACGTAATCTTTAATCTTCTTTTTTTGTTATTCTTCTTCTTTTTGACTTTCGTTCTATCTTCGACACATGTCATATGTCTTCGTTAGTCTGCTGGCCATCGGTATAGGGATTCATCTCCACTACATCGTTGTGCCCAAGAAGTGTAGCCACAGTAAGAGTTGCTTTTCTTTTAGAAGTGAACAAATTTAAATGATCTCTATATTTGCAAGATCAAGGCTCGAGACAGTCTTGGAGTGAACTCCAAAAGAAAATAATTGAAGATTGCGTGGGCTTGATGTCACATGATGTCATATATCCCAAGTAGCACACTACGGTCATAATTAGTTGCGACGTAGCTTGGTTTTGACTTAGCAAGTCCTATGTATGTGTTACCTCAACCAAATGGCAATAAGTGTGCTACTAGTGATACTCCTGCGCTCTGATCATGGTACACACTGCCACACAGTTAAATGAAGGTATTGTATGCGGCAGTGAACGATATATAAAAGTTGCTGCTTTAAAATCCGCTTCAGTGTGCCGCGGTCTTAAAGATAATTGGATCAGCCTGCTTTTGATTGACAGCTGGAGGTGGCAAAGCGGTCTGGAGGGTGCACTGCTGAGCAGCCTTTGGCCAGATAGTCGTTGGTGCAGTTGGCTATTGTTGTAAGTGGCTAGCTAGGCAGCCAACGGTCACGTTGGCAAAATGGTCCCGTTTCTGACAAAAGGACATGATAAAGGGCAAGTTTGTCCAAGTCCGAAAACGATTCAGCAAGGCTCCGCCATGAGTGATGAAAACTATCCTGCGCTGCCGAACAGTTTAACAACCGCCGGAATTCCTAGATTCGTGGCCTCTCAGTCCACTCCCGAGCCTTACATCAGAGCTGGGGTGGCAGCTGCTCCAACCGACTACCCTCCCGAGGAAAATAATAATGCGCTCAGCAAAGTTGTGGACCATTTACGGAGTTCCGTGGAAGACTTCTGCGCAAAAGCTGGACCAGGCGAGGTCCTGGGATGTATGGTATGTAAATAGGGGTCAGTTGAGGCCCCACCATCAGTATCAACTGGAATGCTCACTCATTGTGGCAAAAAGATATGAGCTGAGAAACTTCATTGTCCAGCGGCTCGACGTGGGAGCATTTCTGCGACCCGGCTAAACCCACAAATCAACTTCTCACTCTCAGAACACATCATCGTCCGGCTGGATTATCCCAGTGGGGGTGGTGTGGCATTAGCCATCAAAAAAATGTATCCGGTACGAGATTCTGCCGCACCCGAAGACCAGCGTCGTTGTAGTCATTGGCGTGAAAATCATCGCCCTCCTTGGAGACATCACGTCATTACCTCGTCGAGCAATTCGATACAGCATCTTTCTTCGGACAAGTGACGGAAAACGAAGTTCGTGCAGCAGCAGCGGGAAAACGTGAAGGGCCCCGGAAACGATTCCATTTTCAATCTGGTGCTAAAACTCTCCGGCAAAGGCATTCCGCTTCCTGGCCGAAGTCTTCAACAGGTGTTTCCAGCTGGACCATTTTCCTACGAGGTGGAAGACCGGGAAAGTTATCCCTATCCTGAAACCCGGAACGGACTCTACTACCCCTTCAAGATACAGGCCTGCTCTCGGCTGTCAGCAAAATTTCCAAGTGACTCATCCTCCAGCTGTTGATATTGCACGTAGAAGAGAATCACGCCATACCATCAGAGCAATTCGGTTTAGGCAGAGACACTCTACCGTCCACCAACTGGTCCGAGGTGAAAATATTATCTACCGCAACAAGTCGCTATTAACCAACTCGGCAATGGTCCTTCTGGATGTAGAGATAGCCTTTGACAACGTGTGACAAGACGGATTGATCTACAAACTGGTACAGGCGAACTTCCCGAGCTACCTGACGAGGAAGGTATGGAGCTATTTAACCAACCGTTCTTTCAGAATATCACTTGCAGGAGCTTTCAAATCGATCTCAGCCGGTGTGCCCTAAGGTAGCCTTATGGGCCCCACCCTGTACAATCTATACACCTCAAACGTACGCCAGCTTCCAGCGAGCTGCAGCCCGTCGCAGTACGCGGACGGCAGTGCAATAATGGCCAACCATCACCATTCGATTAGCCGGACATTTTTACATAAGTACAGTGCAAGTGAGAGTAATATTATTGGCGCGAATCTTCAGAATTGCACGTTATCCCAAGTAACAATTTTAGTTTTATTCCAGCCGTATAATACTCCTCCCACCCTTGTTGATAAAAAGACATTCAAAATCGTTTTGTCCTCCAACACCTCCTCTATGCATCTTTAAAGCCAAAATGTGTTCAATGTGGCCCACTCTACAGACGGCTATGACAACAAATTAATAAAACCTTTTTAAGACCATACAGATTTTGAAAACGTTCTAGTGAAAGATGTTATGACCACTTAAGAACCTTCATAAAACCTATTAGCTGCCATCAAAACCATCATAGGGCCAAATGGCCACAGCTGTCAAACTTCACTGTGATATCGTGGTTGGCTTTTGTTGTTCTGCTTTGTTCGATTCTCTGCTCTTCTGATTCAATTAGCAGTAAATAATATCTAGGAAAAAAGTTCTAGTGTTGCGAAGAATTTTGTTTGATAGCAACATATCTAAAACAAATTGAGTTTTTTCACAGTGTATCATGCTCCAAATCATACACTGAAAAAATCTTTCACTTAGCTAGTAATGGAATCACAAGAAGATATTATCCAATACTAAAATAAGTGACTTTTACATGATTATCACATAGAAAAAGAAATTCTACTTGACTAATCATATGCATTTCACTGGACACATAAGATTCACTTGATTTTGCAAAGCATTTTCCACTTCCTGAATCATAAGAAAGTGAAGTGAATTTCTAGTGGATATTTTCCATTGATTATGTGAAATTTATTTTGGGTGTATGCGCATTTAATTGTATGGTGCATATTGGCACGATAAGAGCTGAAAATTAATGCGCCTCAGAAATTAAGCGAGCTTACAACACCATAAATTAAACTGAAACAAAAAATATTCGATAGATTAATCATGAATTTCTTTAAAATTGATGGAATTCAATCAGGTTATCTTGAAGAATGCCAAAATTGGACGCCGATTTACAGTACATTTGCATTACATTTAATATTTGGCGAATTTATTTTTCCACATTTCAATGATTTCAAAGAATTCAATATGGAGTTTGAAAGAAATCACAGTTTTTCTAAAAAAGCCAAATCATCTTCGCTATAGCTACTATAAAATTATTTGGTAATTTGGTGACTTCCCTCAATGTCAATTTTGTCGTTTAATGCATTTGCAAGGCAAAACGGTTCCGAAATGCTTTTTCAACTGACCTTAATATGATAATATGAATGAGTCCTAAAACGGAATTTTACGAGTTCATAAAGTTAAAATAAAACCTTCGATAGGAGAAAAAGGAATTTGAGAATACAAGCCTTCAAGATCGTTGTCAAGAAGCTGTGTAGTTTCTCATAAACCTGCCTAAAATATGAAACCTATTGGCACCTCTTGATACCATCATAAAACCAAATTGATTTCCAATGGCGTTCATAAAACTTTAATGAAACTTAATTACGCTGGATGGTTTTGGCAATGTTACTTGGGATATTAGTTAAGGCATGTATGAGGGAAAATCGGGTAAAATGGACCACTTCCTGGCATCCGGTCAAAGTAAATTTCTTCCATTCAGCTCTCCAACATTTTTTAAAAATGACAGTGAACTCGGGTTCGATGCAGTAGATCAGAGTTGAATTTTTGGGTAATAATTTCAGTTTGCTTCCAAAATGAGAGGGCAAATGGAAAAAAAAATGGACACTTACTGTGGTCAACCCTAAACGAGAACAACATCATTCGATTCCACGCATTTTTTTAACCAAGAGATAAGCTATATCTCAGGACTTCTACCTTGCGCCGTCTAAATTAATGGGAAATTGTGTCAATTTTTACCCACTGTGCGTTGCTTTATTTTAATATGTAAATCTTATTCCCTTCTATTAAGCTAAGTGACGTTTAACGCAACACACACTTTCATGTCTTTCGTCGTGTAAAAATTGCTTGTTTTCCCACAGACAACTTAAAAGTGTTCATTTTGACAGCTGTTTTCGCCCAAAACGCACTACTACACCACAACCAGACGCGAGAGGCTTCATAGGAGTAAAAAAAAACATTTTGACTTATGCCTGGTTCAGACTACGGAGTTGTAACATAATACAAGGGTATTATAAAAATTATCAACACGATAAACGTCATCAAGATAGTCTTGTATCATTTTACAACTCCGTAGTCTGAACAAGGCATTATCGGTGTTGTTTTCAAAAGGGAGCAAACAATACTCATAAAAAGGTTATATAAGTTTCACCATGGATACACGGTCAAATGAAGTCAACCAAATGGAAAAGCAATATAGGGTAAGGGGATGTAATGTTAGCCTAGTTCCTTCATTCGGCCTATGTACCAAATGTGTCATTAATTTGGCGGTAATCAACAAAATCATGTTGCTATTAGGATGGCCGATGCAATCCTAAGCAATTGAGACAATATTAATCAACTTATAGTTGTTCACTTTCGCGTAATTTTCGATTTCTTGAACTTTTGGGGCATCATGATTTCACTGATTAAGCTGAACAGATGACATACACGATCTTCAAGTGATCTAAATTTGGCTTAATTGAATCGATAAAGCAAGTAATGCAGTCTGGATGTGCAGAAAATAGTTACACATTACAAACTAACTGTTCACATAGCTAAAATAACGATGATTTTACAAGAAAATCGTAAACCCAATGTTAGGCACTTTTTTTTTGTATTTTCTCAACTATGGCCTGTTGTATCAATAACGTAGTAAAAAAGGTTGTTATTGGTAAAATTTCAAGTGGAAATGCATGAATTTGCGGTTGTTTATATTCAAATGGCTCATCTAAACACAAATCGAAGGAACAAAATCATTGTACAGTGAATTATAATGTTTTCATTAATGAATGGCTGATAAGTCATATATGAACATCATTTAAGTGTTTGGAGGCAGTTTTACTTTAGTTTGTGTTGTGAAATGTTGTATTAAGTAAATCCAGTACAGCTTACAATGCCTTTATTCATAAAATTAGAAAAAAAAACCGTTCAAAGACTGCATTTAGTGACATCGAATGAGACGAAGTTGCATCCACGAATAGACCCAATTTTGTGCTTATAGAACGACATTAAATCCACATCCCTCGAAAGTTTATGGCATTATAACAATAGTTGTGTAACTTTTAGTGATATATGCTACCAAGTGTCTTATCAAACTTATCTTTGCAAGTGTATAACTAGTTGAATCTCGCTTACAGCTTAAAAACTTTCTGAGTTATAATGAAAAATGGGGTCGCTGGTTGCATAATAAGCTGAGTCAAGGGACACATACCCTAAATATGGAGTTTTCATAAGGGCAAATGTCGCAATCGCAAACAATGCAGCACCAACATTAGATTAGGGCGAATCTGCCTTTGTAAACAATGATTTTCGTAGTCATTATCTCTTCAACAAAAGGTCACAAATACAAATTAAGCACTCGTTAGGGAAGAGGAGCTTTATCTCTATCCGCTGATATATACAATTAAAAGGAATTGTTTTCAACCTCCGAAAAATTAGCAGACAAAGTGTTTGTTTACAAAAGCAGATTCACCCTAATCAAATGCTGGCGCTGAATGGCTTCTTCTGCAAATTTCTTGAAAATGCAAACTCGCTCAAGTAAACTACCACTTCTATCGTTAAGAGGAACTCCTCTTCTGTACAATCACCGTGATGATTCACTATGATTAAGAAAGCATACTCGATAAATGTGCAGAAGAAGCCTTTGTTTACGTTTGTGACATTGACCTTTATGAAAACTCCGTGTCGATGTACGCTTACGTTTCATTTTACTCAATTTTTGAGTACAATTGTATATACTATCTCTCACGGAAATGTAACTCAATTTTCGTACAAATTGGACCTACTCATAAAATTTAGTAGATCCACTTTTTACGAAAATTGAGTAACATTTCCGTGAGAGAAAAAGAGATGGGTTACAATTGCACTCAAAAATTGAGTAAAGTGAAACGAGAGTGCATATTTTGATTGCCACACTCAAAAAATCGACACGTGCAAATTTCACGTAACTTTCATCTGAACACGTAAGCAAATCTTCTTCAGAAAAATCAGGTGCATATTACGTGCCAGTAAATTGTACGTGAAAAATCACGTAACATTTCTGTGATTTTCACGTGGAATGTGGAGCTACGTGGAAATCACGTAGCTTTTACGTGAATTCGGCGTGTTTGTTACTGGTTTTGGCAGTGGACGAAAATTACGTGCGTTTCACGTGGAAACAACGTGACGATTTTTTTTGAGTTCATTTTTATGGTACTGTTGACAATGCTACATACGCTCGTTCAGATTACTCTTAACAGAGTAACTTTCACTCAGTTTCGTATTTCCATACTAAATGTCAAAAACTGAGTAGCTTGATATATGGAAACTGAGTAAATGCTCCCCTGATTGTAAAATTGCTGTACTTATAAAAATAGAGTAATTATAATAAAGCTGTCAAAAGCGAACAATGTGGTCAAGTCCGAGGTTCAGTTGATCAATAGTTTTCAAGATGGGACGACTGATGTTGTAATCAAAAAAAAAAAAAAAAAAGTCGAAGTGCTGAATTCAATCCATTTATTTCATTCTATCCATAGAATTACAAATTTAAAGTTTTTCGACACCCTGTTACAGTTGTCGAAAACAATCAACGATTTTATTAAAATATAATAAAAAATAAAGTAGATTCTGAGTAATGTTTACTTAATTTTTAATAAGTGACCTAGTTAATCAGACATTAGTAACATAAAAGTTACTCTAATTAGGGTAGTTCCAGTATTAGCAAACTGATTCGTTTTCTACTCAGTTTTGAAAAAATACAAACAAGCGTGTCTGCGTAATATTTACTCTAATTTTGACAGGTTTAATTGAAAACGAGTAACCCTTAAATTACTCTAATTAGGGTGGTTCCATTTTTAACGAAACTGTATCGTTTTTTACTCAATTTTGAAAAATTATTAGCGAGGGTGAAAGGGACCGAACATGTACAGGGTGCGGCAAAAAATAATGTGAAAATGTTCAAACTTGAGTATTGGGTTAATTCGTGTAGCTAGTGACAAATTTTTGTCGAAAGTGTATTTGTTTATGTTTACTTTCAAGTGCTGCATCCAAACATTGTATTTGTTTATTGCAAATTCGTCAAAATGCTAGCGAAAGAAGTGATCACCAGTTTTTGCTCGCCCAGAAGAAGCTGAAAGAGATTGCCAAGCTGGTAGGGTGCCATTTGGCAACAGTTAACCGCATGAAAAAGTCCCTGCAGGATGGTCCTAAGCAGCGGAAGTCGGGAAGCGGACGTCCGCGCTTTGCACGCACGCCGAACGTGATCGAATCGGTCCGTGCAAAACCGGTGCGTTCCATAAGAAAACTTGCAAAGGAAGCCAATATTTCGGAGAAATCCATGCGGAGAATCATCAAAGAAGACCTGCATGCATCTTCCAGAGCCAGAGTGAAACGCCACTTGATTACGGACCGGGTCAATGAACTACGAGTGACTCGTTCCAAGAGATTGGAAAAAATGATAATCCTGTTCTCCGACGAAAAGCTTTTCAGCATCGATGCTGTGGCCAACAGCCGCACGGACCGGTTCATTTAACCGCAGAAAATGGAGAACGTTCCGGAAAAAGTGAAATTCAAATTTCAATCCAAACATCCGGCTGGTGTCATGATGTTTGGCTTGGTGGCGTCCAACGGTTAGAAAATGCCGTCTGTTTTCATTGATGCTGGAGTTAAAATCAATACCGAAGTGTATATCGGTATTTTAAAGCACCAAGTGCTTCCCTGGGTGAAAGCCAACTTCTCCGAGGACCAAAACGTTGTCATACAGCAGGATGGAGAGTCATGTAACACGTCCAATCGAACCCAACAATGGTTGAAAGATAACATGAAGTTTTGGCCGTAGGGTTTGTGACCCCATAGCAGTCCAGATCTGAATTCGTTGGATTATTCGTTTTGAGCGGCACGAGCCTGCAAAACATCACACCCTAGTGTGAATACCCTGAGGTCAACCATAACACGCACATGGCAGTCTATGTCAGAGGACTACGTCCGAAGGGCATGCTCTGGTTTCCGGCGTCGGCTCGACGATGTCATTAATAAGAATGGAGGATACATTGAATAAATTTGTTTAAATGACTTTATAAAGATAACTGTACTCGAAAATGTTGATATTATTGCATGAATTAGTTGAAAATGGGATTTGAAAGAAATAAAACAAATTTTCGCATTATTTTTTGCCGCACCCTGTATGCTTGGAAAAAGGAAATGGCTTTACCAATTTTTTTTAATGTACAATAATTAATATTTTATGAACGTCGTTAGTTCGTGGCATGCGTTTCGTCCAACACTGTATCAATGGCAGCGATTTCAAGTCATAATTTCCAAAAGCAGCTTAAGCGAACACGAAACTGGCCGCCATTATTCTTTTGCCCTTCTCCCCTGGCTCAGATCCCCACCGACAGTGATTTCCTGGATTACACAAAGCTAGCTTACTACGAACCTTCCAGTGAGCAAATCGGATTTATTATTCGTTTACACTTCCATTCTTTTTCTCCTCCCATGATCAGAGAAAAAATTGAAAACAAAATAAGCTGCACAAATTAAGTTCCCGACTTATTTCCCCTTACCACGGTCCTGATGGGGCTGTTCGTCTTTTGTGTCGTGCTTCTTTCTGGAGTAAAGACCGTCTGGGGAAAATCTTTTCCGAAGAAATGAAATTATATCTCTCTCTCTATTCATCTTCCCTGGAAACTACTGTAGCAGTTTTAAGTTATCTGAGGTCCGGTCGAGATTAAAAGTTGGAAAGGGTAATTCGCTTCCTGCTCCATTATGGGATTATGCAATTGAAGACGATTAGACGACGACGTAGGGGAGAACGTAGAAACCGCGTTTGTGAGTCTGCCCTTTGATGAATTGGGGAGAAACTATGACGTTATTATGGAATCGAAACCGCACCGAACCCATTTGAAGATCGATAGCACTTTGAGAACCACTTTGTCTTCAGTTCAAGGTAAGACGTCATTTTTTCTTGGGTCACATTTCTTTGTATTTCAAACGAAAACACAGAAAATTTCAGCTGATACTTACTGTTTAAGTGATCGAATTTTTATAGTTGCTGTGGTTAGTTCATCTAGTACCTGAAACGAAGAAAGTTAATGTTTTCCCATTAGTCAGATCGTTTTTAAGAAATGTCAAATGTCAATTCCAAACTCAAACTTTTAATAATTCCACTCGTTCCAATTAAATCCACAAATTAAACAGCTACTGAACCGCTTCCAAAAGACGCTCCTTCGAAAGAAAAAAAAATCCCCAGCCTACTTCTTGCAATTGGCTTCCGTCCCGGGGCGGGGTTTTCTCACCTAATTACAAAAATTCTTACGCTCTTCAGAAACAGATCCGCGTGCGAAATTGCGTTGATTAATTTCGAGCAGCTTTGTCGCCAACATTTTTCGTTATCTTACCGGTATGCCGGAAAATCGGAACCTCAGCGGAAATGATAAAACAAGCGGTAGAAATTGCCGGTAAATCATTATCATAATTGATGTCCTTCCGCCGAAAGATGGATGAACATCTTGTGAAAATACTTGTTCGTCAACCGTGCTTATGAAAAACATTAAATCTCATTTCAAATTCTATTGGCAGACACCGGATTTAGCTTCCTGACCAGTGACGGACCGTTGGAAACCGTTGAGCGTGGGTCATTCTGGGATGGTTTGATCCGAAAAGCACTCTCTTGTAATTATTTAGAAGGTGGTGGTTTTTCGGCAAGGTTTAAATGCCCATGAATTAGGGATGTAGAAGCCTGCCTTACATTCGTCCTCAGTGTCTAGATGGTAGCGACCCGCTATTTAAGTGATTTTCGACAGTAATCAATTTTCCAAGAAGACTTAACTTTTTTGGAAACGATTTGCATGCTGGCAATTTAGCTCTACATAATTGTAGTAACACTTCAGTTAGGTTGATTGAGGACATGAATAATGTAAAAGCCACTTACAATGTGCCACCGCGACGATGGTTTACATTGGAAGTAAGAATCACGCTTTCGGTGAGTTAAGAGCTGCATGTTGGCATTCTTGTGTCATAAATGATTTATGCTGCAACAATTTTGCAAGGGTAAGTTTGCGTTTGTCGGAGACTGGACGCCGCTTATTTGTGGTACTGGTGTCCATTTTTGTGATTGTCCTGGAGGGTGCACCGGAGTGGACAGTGGGATGGACATTTCGTCCATCATGTAGTTTTAGCATTTATCCATTAGCCATGGAATTTATTATTCAGTGGAGCTTTTGCATTCAATTCTTTTATGAATATTTAATCAGTTCGGCAGATTCAGACGAGCAGAAGTAACAATTCATAGTAAAAAAATTATCATCGGTTGCAACAAATTGACTCAACATCACATGAATGAATTACTAGCTTTGTAAGTGTCTTCGAAGTAAATCTGACCTGTTTCATACTTTGTAAGTGGCATAAGGTGTGTATTCGTGATAATCTGGAACCATTCAAAACACTGGAACATTTGAAATATTTCACTCAAACCAGGGCTGCCAGATATTTTTTTCAAATGTCTGTGATAAAAATTTGAAATGTCTGGGAATGTCTATAAAAGTCTGTAAACTTTCTTTAATAAAATTAGACTTCTTTCAACAAAAAGACGTTATTAGAGAGCGAGTTATGTCATTATCCATTTGTGTGATTATTTAAACATGTCTGCATCTATTTCTTGGATTGTATGCAACCTTACACTATTGTTTCATATTTTTGAAGTAACAATGAAGCTTGAGTCATTCGCATAGATGACACAATTTTCTGTAGTTTTTTTTCTCCCTGTAACGCTCTTTCCAGTTTTGTATTTTAAAATCCAAATTTAGTTTTCATTTGATAAATTCAACAGACTTTTTTTTTTGATTCAACAATAACCATTGATGATGGGTACCATATTTTAATATGGTGTCATCATCACTCATGATCATCAATATCATTATGATCATATGAATGATTTATGTATAGACTGCTTCTTCGGTTAGTCAGTAATTATCTGTTAAATTTCAGGGAATCTCTCTCCTGATCTTCTGCAAAGAATAAAGTCTCTTTGCTTTATTCAGGGAAGTTTCCTCCTAAACTTCAGGCAAAATTCTTCATGAACTTTTTGGCAGTCACTCCTTATTTTCTTCGAAATTCACATATAAGAACCCATACTTACCTTCCAGAAACATTTGGAAATTTTTTTCCTGAATATAGTAACTTCTAAACTTCTGATAAGTCCTATCCTGAACTACGAGGAGAGTTTCTGCAAAACTTTGAGAAAGTACTCTCCAGAATTTCTTGGAAAATCTTCTTAAGTTGTTAAAAGTTTCTTCCTGAACTTCTGAGAAGTTATTTTCTGAACTGCTGAAATAATCTCTTCTGAACTTCAGGGGATTATTGTCCTGAACTTCGGGGAAAGTTTGTTCCTGAATTCCTGAGAAATTCGTGCTAGAACAACTAGAAAGATCTTCCTATACTTCTGAAAAGTTTTTTCCTGATTTTATCAAAAGAATCTATCATATCTTCGTGAACTTCGAGAAGTTCTCATTCTGAAACACTGGAATGTTTGATTCGGAACTTTAGGGAAGCTCTCTAGCACTTCTGAGTAGTTCCAACTTAACCTTTTGGTCTTTTCGCAACTTCTGAGAAGTCCTCTTGTGAACTTCTGACGAGTTCTTAACTTTTTTTTTTTTTAAATCCTTCTTGACCCTATAGATAGTGCCCTCTCTGGTAGGTTTCTTCCTGAAATTCGGGAAAGTATTGTTCTGAGCTTATTCTTTTCAAACTTCTGATTGATCTCATCCGGAGGAAATTTTATTCCAACATGTTTAGGAAAATTCCCTTAAATTTGTTCTTGAAGTTTCTTCATGGACTTCTGAAAAGTTCTCTTCTGAACTTTTGGGAAGTTTTCTCTTGAACTTTGGGGAAGTTTGTCACAGAACTATTGTGAAATCGTGCTCAAATTAGAAGGAAGTACCCTCAATGCTCCTGGAAAGTTTCATTCTTTTCTCTCTAAAGAATTTTGAGAAATCCTTATTCTGCAATGTAGAATGTTCTCCTCTGAGCTATGAAAAAGCTGCCAAGAACTTCTAGGAAGTTCCAACTAACTTTTCGAGAAGTTTCTTTTGGAACTTCTAGGATGTTATTTCCTGAACTTGAGAAAAGTTCTTTCCTCAGCTTCTATAACGCATCGTCCTGAGGTTTTTTTTACTGATTTTTTGAGAAATTATGAACCTTTAAAACCTTTGAAAAATTCCAAACTTCAGAGAAGTCCTCTCCCCTACACTTCTTCCTGATAAGTCCTCTCCTGATTCTTGGGGAAGTTCTGTCTTGAAATTCTTGTAAGTATGATCTTGTACTTCGGTCATGAATTTTTGAAGGTTCTTCCTGCATGACCTGCTTGCTCCCAATACTTCTGAGAAATTTCTACCTGACCATAGGAGACATTTTTTTTCGAGGAAGTCTCTAACCTCTATTTTCGTTGTGATTTAATAGCAAAGGACCAATATTACCAACGCTTTCAAAGTAATTTTTCGCATGGGTTCGAACACGCGTGGGATTGAACACTACCATAACACTACACTACCTCCGGGCCCATTGTGTCTCAAAATGGCCCACCGCTTTCGTTTCTTCAAGGATTTCTACTTTAAATGATACCTACGGTATTTAAAAATATTTCAACAAAGCTTCTTACCGTTTCTACTAAACTGTTCAGATCCTCGCACGTTTTAAATGCGAACTTCATAGAATACATTTATATGAAATCTAAAAAAATATTTCAAATGTCTGTAAAAGTCTGGAACATAAATAAAATGTCTACTAAATGTCTGCATCGTTAAAAAAGTCTGCAATAAAAATGAAAAGTCTGTAAATTTAAGACATGTCTGTGAATATGGCATCTCTGACTCAAACAGAGCTATGATTTTTTCTGACATTTCATACACGCTCGTTCAGATTCACTCTAAATAGAGTAACTTTCACTCAGTTTCGTATTTCCATGCTAAATGTCAAAAACTGAGTAACTTGAAATAAGGAAACTGGGTAGATGCTACTCTAATTGTAAGTGCGCTGTACTTATCAAAATAGCGTAATTAAAGGGTGTTCCGATCAAAATTTGGTCAAACAGTAATGTGTGTGAGGCGATCAGAGTTTTTCAAGTTCAGTTAATACAGAATACAGGAGAAATATTCAGCTAAGCTTCCTTTTTACCGAATGCGAATTGCCGGGTCTGCCGGGATGCAAAACGATGCAGTAGACATTTTGTAGGCTCTCACTCAGATAAATTTCCTGGTTGACGGTTCCAGTCACAATGTAAACGTTGCTCTTCAAGCCACAGATACAGATGACCTGCCACACTAGATATTTCTTTGTGAACTTTGACAGTTTAATATGCTTGAAAATATCTGCCATCTTTCTCTGTCCGGTTGCCGTATAAAATTATTGTCCAGGAAGCTGTTTAAAGTCTGCTTTGACGTAAGTTTCATCGTCCTGTACCACGCAATCAAACTTCGTCAGCATCGTCGTGTACAACTTTCGTGATCGTGCTTTGGCTGACGTATTTTGTTTATCGTCGCGATTTGGAGTCACCACTTTCTTGTAAGTTGACAGTCCAGTTAGTTTTTTAGCACTATCCACGATTGAAAGCGCCACTCCCAGCTTCTTTGCGACATCTCGGACGGAGAGGTTGGGGTTCCGTTTGAAACAGCGGGCAACTCTTTTTGTCGTCGCTGTGGCCTCGACTGTCGATTTTTTCCCGATCCAGCTTTCCTGGCTGTCGACAAACGTTCACCGAACACTTTCACTCCGTTGTTAATTGATTTATCCACATCCAACAATTTCGCCAACTTGGCGTGAGAGTAGATTGGATTTTCGTCATGCTCGTGCAAAATTTTGATGCGTTGCTTCTCTTTATTCGATGACATTTTGACAACTGAAGTGCTAATCTCAAAATCAAAATAGAGGCATGATGCGCACACATCTTCAAAATGAAGGTCGTGAAACATTTTTTTAATGCACGATAAAAAGAAATGCGTAAAAATTAAGTCGACCAAATTTTGATCGAAACACCCTTTATAATACAATGTGTCTCAAAATAGGTGGCAATTTTTTTCAGTTTTGTTATATTTTATCGGGGTAATTTTAACAGCGGAATTGATTATACCCGTTTTGACAGCTTATCGCCAAAGATAAATAAGCGATTCCGCTTGTTTATATTTATCAGCTACCATGAAAACCATACGGAAGCAAGTTTTAAAATTATATTTGCAAAAGTTTAGGCCGTGTCAGATATTCAATAGCCCTAAGCAGTTCGGAATGAGTAAGCGTTTTGTTCTCGTAGCTTGAAACGGTTCAAGGAAACTGGAATTGTTCACATTCAACACAAAGGAGGTGCCAGACAAACTGCCAGAACGAAGAAAAAGATCAAACGAAGTCCGGCCGTATCGTGGCCGTAAATTGAGGAAACAATTTCAAATGTC
The DNA here is from genome assembly GCA_034211315.2 of Aedes japonicus. Lineage (NCBI taxonomy): Eukaryota > Metazoa > Arthropoda > Insecta > Diptera > Culicidae > Aedes > Aedes japonicus. Next base: position 22,740 of record JASCZW010014399.1, read on the forward strand.
CCCTGTTTCAATGAACAGGCTCCTCAGAAATGATCTGGATTACAAGCCGGGCAAGAAACAACGGGTTTGCGGGTTGACGTAGCGTCAAAAGTAAGCCAGGGTCCAAAGAAGCGGATATTTTTGGGTCGACAAGCTCTTCCTCCATCTGGACAGTCATAATCAACAAAATGATCGTGTGTATGGCAAAAGTCTTGCCAATATTCCAAGAGATAAACAAGCTGTAGAACGCTATCATAATGTATCAAAAGTCATGGTATGGGGCGCCGTTTCACAAAAAGGAAAACTTCCTCTTCTGTTCATAGAACCTAACG
>JASCZW010014400.1:0-23051 GCA_034211315.2 Aedes japonicus
TTTTTTAATCTTCGTTCACGTCTTAAAGGCTGTGGATCATTATTGTAAGAAAGTTATTGCCGCTCAATCGTTTAATCGAAAAGGGGTTTTCGGCAAAGTTTTTGTTGAAAAGATTTCTTCTATTTATTGTAATCGTGCATTTAAAAATCCTGAACAGCTCTCATGTGGTGACAGAGCTTTAACTGGATACCTTTCCAATATGAACAGGACAGAACTGGTCAATATACAGGATGTTGACGATATGGAAGAAATGAAAACCTCCCTAGGATTCGGTCACCTGTTAAGCCACCATGGAGCAACCAAAAACTCCGTAAGTTGAAACCAGGGTGAAATGCTAAACAGAAATTACTTTGGAAGCAATGTTTTTCACGAATCAACAGGCATTCAAACCTGCAAGTGACGCATACCGTCGAGTACATGTACAATTTGACTTGCGTAGAGAGATCCAAAAAGTTTCTGAATTCTAAGAGGAAATGGTCTTCCACCCCGTCAAATGTATTAATAGACGAATCAGAATTATCCTCAGCTAAAGAGTCATGCGAACTTTTTGCCATGCATTTTACGTCTGTTCTCCGCTGGCCTTACAGCTGCAGGTCGACAGCGAAGCGGCAGATCCTAATTTACCTGTTGATGTATCGGCTGTTATCTTTTGTCGCTGTGCCTTAGCGACTCCTCTGAAGATGAGGATCTTCAACAAATCGCTTGAGCAGCAGAAGTTCCCAGCTGTGTGGAAACAATCTTTTATGTTCCCCGTGTTCAAGAGAGGAGATAAAACAAAAGTTTAGAACTTCAAAGGAATTACCAGCCAATCGCCGGGATGGAATCTATTCGAAATAGTCGCTAGTAATGTCATTCTTGGCTGTAATCAACAATACATTTCAGACAATCAACATGGATTTATGCCAGGCCGCTCTGTAACGAACCTTCTGGACTTCACTAGTACCTGTATTACGCAGATTGAAGCTAAAATTCCAATGGATGCCGTATATACGGACTTGAATGCCGCTTTGACGTCATTGAGCATAGAATATTTCTATGCAAACTGTTCCGTTTTGGCCATTATCATAATGTTTGATTTTTAACATTAAACTATTGGCCGGCGTAAGTGGTGTAGTGGTAAGCGCGACTGCCACTTTGCACCCCAGTGGGTCTGGGTTCAATCCCAGTCGACGTCGGTGGTTTTTCTGAGGCGAAAAAATCTGGCCACGTCTTCCTTCGCTTTACTTCCCGTAAAGCCGTTGGTCCCGGCTCATAGTCATGAATCGTTAGTTAGGGTCCAGGTGGTGGAGTCGTCTCCCTGGCGTCGGTGGTTGTCACCATGTGAGGAAATAGACCGATGGAAAATAAATAAATAAAAAAAAATCAACTATTGAATTGTTAATTGTATTGAACTTCACATTAAACTATTGATTTTTTACATTTAACTCAATGAAAATAACGTTATTAAAAGGTGATGTCTTAAAATGTCGATTTTTAAGAGAAAATTTACCAAAAACACAGTACTTTCCTAGCACAGACTTCATATTTAAGTAAAGAACATCTCCTAGGCAATCATGAATGTTATATTTTTCTCTTTTAGATTTAGTTTTTCGGCAGTCCTGGAGATGTGTAGTGGCTGTAGGAACGCAGTTGGCAGTAGCAAACACCCTGGAGGATGCACTGGCATACAGTCGTTGCCCAGAGAAGCGTTGATGCAGTTGGCTGTTGGTGTCGATGCGAGAAACATTGCTGCTGAGTTGGAGGGAAAAAGTCGCCCGTGACAACGAGACAAGAATCAATCAGCCCACGTCACCTACAGATGGCCACCTGCAACGACGAGGAGCTGAACTAAGAAGACCAAGAAGAAAGGCAAGTTCAATCGCGAACCATGTAGAGAAACTAAATCCGTCCTTTTTAGGACAACCAAATCAGTTTTCCAACTAAAGAGTTTGTCTGGTTGAATTTTTCTCTTGTGCTATTTTAAATATCAATTGCCGCGCCCCAGCTGAACATGGCTTGCATTAAACGCCGCGTCCCGGAGTAAATGACATAGCGCGTTGAACAACCAATGAACGAAATTTTATAACGGATATTTCGAGCTGAACTGAAACACGTCAGATCGACCATGAGTACAGATCTAGGTTGTTGAGTTCGTAGTAGTTCCTAATTGTGCATTGCGGATTTGTTGCTGGCGATAGGAATCAAATAATTTTGAGAAAGTCTAAGTGCAATGTCCAGCAGCAACGTTCGGAAGACGAAAACGTATAGCTTCTCATCTACCGGGTGCTGAAGCATTTTAACCCGATACTGTCGTTTCCTCCAAAGCGATCAGCACTATGAACAGCTTCGTCAATTACATTTCCGAGTGGATTGAAAGCGTAGATTCCCGACGAATTTAATGGGCAGATAGCTCTGACGTCTCTGGAAATTCAAATCGCCGTTCGATCCTGTCGGTCCGGTTTTCGAACGAATCGAATCAGCGGCCAAATAAGGGCTGCAAAATGGTGAGTCGACAACTGTGAAGGAGCGTGCATCCCCGCAACATAGCTCTGGTCCTCACAAGTTCCTACCTCATGCTTCCACGGGTCAAGAGATCACAAAGACCGCCAGCTAAGGGTTGCGTACTTAGCTGGTAGTGCAGCCTGGCCACTGTTGTCCTTCTGACTTCAGCTATATTGAGGAGGTGCGTGTCGAGCGTCTGTCCACCAAAGAGGTCTGTCCATCAGTGGCTGAGTAAGAAACGCTGTATCTCGTCAGTTTTACCTTAGGAGGCAGTCCCACCAACGTAATGTAGGCAGCGCGACCTCGGTAAGCTAGCATGCTGAAATCTTACCCTACCACGAAAAATGTAAGTATTCTTTATACGGTATATAATTTTGGATCGTCCATGGAATTTCCGGGTATTGTATGAAAATTTTAATTTTTTTTCCTTGGTGGCAATGATAATGCAAGTCCATCTACAATTGCAGCAGGACCACAATCGAAAGACATGCAGACAGTACACATGTTATCCTCATTTTATATTACAACATCCCTTCACAATATTGTTTATGCTATTTTCAACTTCGCATTTATCCATCGACATAAACTTTAGTCCACATAGCCCCCATTGAGCGAGATAAGGTGCTATAACCTTGGCAATTATTGTCAGGCTTTTGGTTCAAATGCCAAAAGTTCACCCACAGGCAAAAGGAGCATAAACTAATCTTTCTAGCATCTATGCTCCCAACGATAAAGTACAAATTATCGCACTGTTTAACTCTACATGGAAGCATTTGGTACGGAAGGTCTACGCTTTCTTCCTTCCCTTGATTCAAAGTAGTAGAGCGATTTTAGATCTTTCTGGAATCGCTCTATTTCTTGGAATCCTTTCTGCGGCACATACTACGCAGTTGGCCTGGCCGACGACAAGAAAAATGATGTATTCAAGAAACCATCATTTTCCAGGATGCCTTCAAGAATTGGCTGCGTTAGTGTGAGATTAGATTAGATTAGATTAGAATCGAATCCGTGGCCAAATAAACCAACATCATGACGAAATGAGGTAAGTGGTAGTAGCTGTTCCCTTCACCCCAAAAAGGCCCTTTTCAGAGCCACCAAAGAGACTGGAAAAGAAAATTGGGAGTGCTGGGGGCTGGGTTTCGGGGTGGTCGATTGCGAATAATATCTTTAAATGTTTTCGACAATTGCACATTTGGCAGTGTTGTACACACTTAAGCCTAGGTTTCTACTAGGTTGTACACACTAAGGCCTAGTAGAAACCTTATGCAATTGGAGGTGAATGAAACCAGCATTTTGGGTAGAAGTGTCTCAAGGGACTAATAACTCATTCGAACTACAAGGAGGTGAGAAAATTCTTTAACCGCGAGTAATCGCTTTGTCTCCCTAACTTTAGTTTTAAGATAATTGGTGTATTTAAAAATGAAAACTTGGCTCTGTAAAGTTTATTCGATTGAGTCTGTATAAATAAATGAATTAAAAGAAAAAAATATTTGATGAACAATAATTTTGTATTAATAATACTTATTTATAAACAGAATGTGGAATTGTACTCGAAGAACTTCTAATTAGTAGTAGTAATTAGAGGAGGTTTCGAAAGCTTTATCAAAAACAAAAAAGAACTGGCCCCAGGGCTGGCAGATTCAGTTTATTTGGCCATTAATTTTCAACTGGCGCATCCGAAACTTATGTTTTAATATTATTTTGAAGTTTCAATTGAATTAACTGAACTAAACAAATTGACCTGTCAAAGCAAGAGACAACAACTCTACAAGCGGAAACGACCGCCAAATCACAGTTCTGTGTTTCCTGATTGTTTGCGGAAAATCAATTTTCATTAAACTTCAATAGTATGAACTTCCAGAAGAATTGTGTAATGAGCCGCTCTTTAAAACCATCAATCTAAGAAAAGAAACCGAGATCCTGCTTGAAAATGCAATCGAACAGAAGGATCCTATTTGGCAAGAACGGTCCCAATTAGAACACTGCTCTGAAGCATACGTGGTGCAGTAACACTCATCACACGTGCAACCAGACAAACAAACTCATTCAATCATCGTAATAGCACAGGTATTTATACACATGACTCACATTCTCATTTCGCAAAAAGTGCTGTGAGATTAACTTGATTAACTTTTTATTATGAATCGTAAAAACTGTGATTTTTTAACACAGTTGAGTTATCTAATCTAATCAAAATATCAAGATATTTAACAGATCGAATTATGCAAGTGTCATAACTTCAAGAAGTAAGATAGCATATACAATCATTTCTATAATTTAGCTACGGCGTTTACAGTTTCAAGGAATTAGATTTAGATATAATTTTCAATAAAAATACTCTCTAATATAGACCATATCATACGAAAATAAAACTTTGTCCATTCCATGAACTCTTTGAGTTTAGTACGACTGCAATTTTAAAGGTTATCAGTTTTCAGAAGAGCATTTTTGAACGTCAACTAGTAGTAATCGTGTACAGCTATTGAAGATCGAAAAATTCATTTCTAGAATCCCACGAAAAAATGAGAAGCAGAATTTATTTATTTCCACGTTCATTTTTTGCTTTCGCGTTTGGATTTTCTCCCAGTAAGCATAGCATAGCATAGCATAAACCAGGTTGCACAATATCGTAGGTGGTACAAGCTCTGAACTGTTGTTAAGAAGGAGACGCGCCTTCATCGGTTGCTGTAAGATAGTGATTTGTGAGCAATCCGTACCTCTTCGATAAAGGGTGTATCGCCTTCCAACAGACCAGAGCTGTCCTGGCCACGTCCTTGCAACTGGAGGGGATAAGGAAGGAATGTTAGTCCGACACTTACTTAAGAGAGATGCGGAGAACTCCACGACCCTTCATAAGTGCCATAGGAATGGTGGAATTATGTTTAGTAGGGAGGGTTAGCTCTAGGATACGCTCAGCAAGCGGTGTTGGCAAAATTCATATTTAAATATTCAAGAAATTAAGTTGGTGATTAGTTTGTTCGTTGTCGGTTGCCAACGCCCACTACCTGAAAATATTGTACGAAAAATTCTTCAAAATCAGCGGTCATGCTGAACATTATTAACAGGATCCTGTTGCTCTCCGTTACTCGTGAAAGTTTCCTGAGAATTAAAAAGATAGTAATATATACACCATGTTGGATTTTCTTCCAGTAAGTGTCGGAAAATTCAGGAACAAACAAGGTGGAAGATTGCACTAAAAAATATTGGCGAGTTTAAACTTTTTGAAGGCATTGAAAAAATCAACACGTTAGCAAATTTTTGTTAGTCCTTGCGACGTGAGACTCCAGTTTCAGCTTACTAAAAAAGCAGATCAGATTAACATTTCAGAAAATGATGATGTGTCTATTGTTTTTATACTGAATGAAGATGAGCGACTGTTATAAAAAATACAGATTCTCAAATTTCTAGCTATTTAATGGATAAAAGTGACAAATCAACCAAATACAGTACAATTTGAAATTTAATTGAACACAATTTCTATTATCCCCTACTAAATTTTTGGAATAAACTCAGATCATCTTCAAATTTTCGAGATTATAGCTAGGCATATTTCATACCAGAATAATGGCAATATTTTGAAATCTGCTCCAATGATTTCTTTTATATAACCATATTTTCGTTAACCAATTTGACTAACCAATTCGTTTACCAATTTCACCAAAGCTTAAAGATTGCATAAAAAAAATAAGTGTTAGTATTATAGCTAAACTGAAGGAAAAATGTCAGTCTAGAAATTGCAGAATTATTCATGACTATATGACGAAACCTACGTCGAAAACATTGTTTTGACAATGCCTTTGAATTTTTTCGATTAGACAAACAACCTACGGTAGGTCATTGGCAAAATTCATGTTCTGTATAACACAGTGTCATTATTGAATATTTTAATTGACTTCAATTGGAGAATGGTTTGTCGTATATTTTAGAACAACCCCATTATGCTCATTCTGAAAGAAATTCTAATTATTATGATAACTAATGAGAATAATAAGAAAACAGCTTTCAAGTAGTCCTACGTAAACATTTCGTCGGGCTGTTTCTTTTAGATTTTTAAATAGAAAATAGAAAACTGAAACACTTTTTCAAACTTCAACTAGAACAGGAATGTGTCCTTTCACTTACACTCGAAAAAGCTTGTGAAATAAGATTGGCCTATTTTTTCTGCGACTTACAGACTTCATCAGTGTGGAGCGCTCCACATTGAAGAAGTCTGTTAATCACAGACAAAATAGTCCCATCGGTCGAAAGATAAAGCTTGATTCAATTAGTGGTCGGAACAAAAGACGTTGGACGGTTTGTTGATGTTTCATTGACAAAGAAATTGGTGAAAAGTTTTTCGAGTTTTGACGAAATTGGATGGCTGAATTTTAATGAATGACGTAACATATGTCAAAATGGATTGTAAAAAAATCTCGTGTGGATGTCCTTTCCAGGTATAAATTTGTTTTTGCTGATAAGTTTGGTCGAAAACTAATGATTTAGAAAGAAATCTGCAATTTTGGCCTTAAAACCAAGGTTTTCATCACATCTCACACAATGATGTTGAAGATTTACATTAAAGAGTGTCTGGCAACATTTGGCAATACAAGACCAACGTTATGTTTTGGCCGGATCTAGCCAGCTGCCACTTCTCTAAGGAGGTACTAGAATAGTATGCTGCAAACAATGTTAATTTCGTCGCCAAAGACATTAATCCTCCGAATTGCCCTGAGCTCAGACCGATCGAAAAATATTGAGCTATTGTCAAGCGAAAACTTCGGGGATGCGGTAAAGAAGTGACAAATGCACAACAAATGCGTTTAAAGTAGAATAAGTTCGCCGGTACAGTGTCACCAGCAACAGTGCAGATCATGATGGCATCGATCACAAGTAAAGTGCGACAGTTCGTTCGAAACGGTGAAATATAATAACTTGAATAAATTTATCCTTTTGTTTGACGTTTTGATCACCCGTGTATGTTGTGTAATTCTTGTGTTATGATCACTTGAATGCGTCCAAATTTACTTTGAATCGGGCTTGAGGCTTTTCCTATTGGGATTTCTTTTTGATTTCCGCTGTTATCGCATAACAAATTTAGTTATCACCATTGGCAAATTTTGTTATCATATGTTATCATTTTGAACACACTATTTTTTATGAACGTTGTAAGTTGAATTGTAAAACTATAAATATTTCTATATTTCTATTTGAACAAAAAAATTTGCTTTTAATCAAAATATTTTTTTTCAGTTGTTAGCATGAGAATTTGATTTCAAATTGATAACAAAATTTGTTACTATTTCAATAAATTTGCTTACAATACAGGATTTGTTATCAACTTGTTCGCAGTGATAACAAAATTAGTTATTATTATGATATTCAACGAGTATTTTTTTGTCATTCATTTTGTTATTTTGGCTGTTTATTCAGCCTGAAGGATAACATATTCAGTGATCAAAAAATGATAACTCGATGTTAGAACGTGTTATCAATTTGGTATAATCCTATGCTCGGGCTGCCAGTCACCTGATCCACCACACACAAAAATGGTACAATATGTGGAGTCGGATGGTAGCTCTATCCTTTCCTTACAATCGCATGCAGCATCGGTGCAAACCCAGCTTGACACGGTTCTTGCAGTTTGAAACACGATCGTTTTAAGCACGTGATGAAGCAGAAAAGAATCCGAAAACGCCGCTAAGTAGACAGCCATACGGATGATACCAGTTCTTCCTTCCTCCTGTGGTATTATTTACTTTCTTCAGTATGGTGATACGGCATTTTTTAATGCTTTGACACTCTTGTTCTTTGGATATTGTGTCAACTGCACGCATTTGCTGGATGCATGCAGCATATACCAACTAATCACTCAACATTGCCATTCGAAGGAACATTACTGAAAGTGCAAGCGATCCAAACATGTTATCCCTAAGACGTTCTTTTGCATTTCGGACACTTGCTTGAACTCTGTCACTTTTCCATGGTTTCCGAGTTTGGTACGGTCGATTGAATTACAAATAGCTACAGTCACGTCGCGACAGCTTGTGGTTTTGCAATCGTAGAACCTTCCTGCAAAAACGAATCACTGCAGCAGAACAAAATCAGAGATAAGTTAATCTCGTGAACTAAAATTGTCCAAATCTGGGTCCAACATATCCTATTAGATACAAGTCTCTTCCATTATGTTAGTCGGCGGCTTCCGTCCATAATCTTCTAAGTTTAACAGAGGTCACGCAACGTATGCACGACCTATTAGTTACGCATAATCACGTGTTCATGGTGGAAAAAGCTGAACAAACGTTGATTAGATATCACTGCACATAAAACTACAAGCTCTCTTCCACCACCACACTACAGTTCACAGCAAGTCCTTGTTTCAATGTTGAATTAATTGAATTACCGCATCGATTTTCCAGCGCGACACAATTCCGCCATCAAATATACAAATACTTTCCCTTTCACCATCAATAAATGTAGAGCAACATATTCTATCCGAAATCCCAAGCCTTTTACAACCAATGCTTCCCGCCAAGGGAATGCCCAACGGTTTACCGGGTCTCCGCCGAAGAAACACCACCTGTAAATCCAATCCTCTCGCAAAAACGCAAAGCGTGGGCCACAGGGTAGTCCAAAACCACGGCCGGGTTAATCCAATTTGGCACTGCCAGACCTGCTATAAATTGTCACACTAACACATCCGATCTCTTGAACCGTCCGCCCAATGATTTCTTCCTTCCTTTCAATCCGGACAACCGCACACGCGAAAAGCCAACGAAAAACTGAACCAATTTTTCCAGCGTGGACTGCAAACTGGACTTCGGCCAATTGCAAAGAGAAGCCATAGGACAGTGCATGTGGGTGGAGGATAACGAAGTTACGATACTCTGGCCACTCGCAGGATATTGGGCGTTGGGGGTTCCGTTTGTTACGCTGTGTGTAACGTCTCTCTTGGTGGCAAGAATGGCCAATGCTGGAAAATGGAAGCGGCGTATTCGAACCCGGATCGTACGAGGAACTCTCGGGCTTAGTGTTAAGAATCTCGTCGTTGCAAACGAAATTTTGACGTAGGACGACGTCTGTATTTCACCACTGAGATACACGAAAAGTGTTTAGGTTTTGAACGTTAATAACTTTTACGATCAATTTCCAAAATTTTTGCACCAATCGATCGAAAAAATTTCTACACTTCGATTCCAATATTTAAAACTAGTGATTTTGAATATTAAACTACTAAACCTTACGCAAATATAATGTATGTCTTATAATTTTGTGTTGCAGAGTAAATTTTACTAAATTTACAACATTTTCCTATCACAAATTTCAAATGCATGTAAGGGTGAACGATACATAACAAGTACACCTTTGCGAATTACTTCTTTCGCTCAAGGTTGGCACATGTACAGATTAATACAATGCAGATTTAGCAATGCAGTAAATCAACCCTAAATCTGAATTTCAGATACTATAAGCTTTATAATAGCATCATTGAATGCTATCTGTTGTAATATTGGATTTCAAATGCTATTTTAATGCTTATAGCCTGTAATAAGCATTTCGAATGCAAAATATGATTATTCAAGCATTATCATACACAGAAAAAAAGAAACATTGAATTTCCTGCGTTATCTAATGTACATAAAGGGAATGCTAGATTTGGCAGAAAATAATGGGATATTTCAAGTACATTTAAGCCAGATAACGCCTGAAACTAGCCTCTTGTATGAAAGATTACAAACATTGTTGTATGACACATGAAATATTGCAAACAATTTCATTGTTTACGCCTTCTTTGGCTTGAAATTGAACGAGGGGAAATTTTACGCGCTTTTTAATTTTTTTTTTTTTGTGGCATTTCAGTAAAGCAGCCGTATATTGGGCCAAAAGCGGCTTTTACGTTGCGTTTGAGCCTATTGGTTACCTGGGAACCATTGGATATCCAGGTAATGAACTACATCAAAAAGAAAACCCTGAACCAGACCCAACCATTGCCTAGTAAATCTAACAGCCATCCCCAATTCTCCATCGCGCCCATAGAGACTCGCGGGTTTAGCGTAATACTTACGCAAGGAGCCTGATTAGGAAGATTCGACCCCGTCTAACGCCGGTGGTGCTGAGCCGCCGTTTGCCAACCTGATTCCTCTCGTTATTCTGCGTGCGTCACCGATCCACGCAAAATGACTTACATATGTGGTTTGTTAAGGTTTTGAGTTCGTCAACCCACTCGAATGGCGCACAGGACAGGTTGAGGATCCACCGAAGCTGCAGTTCAACCCTAGCGAAGCCGAGTGGAGTAACAGCAGAAACATTTGACAGACAGGAGACAGGTGAAGGGTCCCCGAAGAAAAGTGAAAAGACAAGAGCTGTGGTAAAAGTAGACACAAGAAAGTGGGAGTTCGTAGCCAGAGAAGGGAAGATAGAGACTGAATAAAAGTGTGCACAAACCAGTAAGAAAGTGGGAGTATTGTCTTATCAGTGCTGGAAGTTACATCGCACTGGCACGTTACAACTGAGACACCGATGCTTAGGAATATCGTGGTGCTGGACGACGAAACCCACCTCAAAGCAGACTTGCAGCAGCTTCCAGGGCAAGATTTTTTTGCGGCAACCGGCATGAAAAATTTGGCAAATATTTTTGAGCATATCAAACAGTGAAAGTTCGCTAAAACTATTGTCAATGAGACAACTTTGTTGCAAGCAGGATCGTCAACTAGGAAGTTTACGCTAACGAGTGTCAGAAGAAAAGGCCGGCTGCGTTTTCATGCAACACGATTGTTCCGTGCTGTTTTGGTTAGATTTGACATCCTGCCAATATGAGGATGATGATGATGATGATGATGATGATGATTAGATGATGATGATGATGATGATGATGATTATGATATTGGTTTACTACTCATTGTAGCACGAAAGCTAAGTCTGATGGCAGTGAACTCTCCAACCTATTAACTTTGATTAAGTTTAACAACCTTTAGTGCCCTCATATTTCACTATACGAAGAAGAGCTAAATCAGATTTGGAACGATAAGTAAAGTCACCTAAGCATATCTACAAAGTAGAATAGAAAATTTCTTCCAATAACATTATTAAACAATTGAACAAGAAACAAGGCGTCTAATAGAAGGACGCCCCAGTAAGCAGGGAGAAGATCCGCTTTTTATCCACGAAATGTTAATAATAGAGAGATTGTATTCCCACTCTTTCCATCCAAATCGTTCCAATCGGGTGCCCTGGTGGTCCCTTCCAAACCCCAGCATTATGAAGCATAGAATAATTATGAATGGAGTATAAAAATAAAGTATAAAATTCTAAAAAACTTGATCATTAACATCTGGATCTAAACGTTAATGTTACAGCAAACGAAGGTTGCACGGTAATAAATCTAGGAAAACGCGCAGAAGATGACAGGATCCCAACCCCAACCCATCAGGAAGTTGAGAAGGAAATTGGTCGGCTGAAAAACAACAAAGATTTTAGTGATTCGGCAGGTGCTGCAGAAATGTCAAGAATATAACGTACCCACACGTTATCTTTTCATCGATTTCAAATCAAATCAAATCAAGACCAGCTGCTCAAAGCAACGATGGATCGAGTGATGTGTGTCGTCCGAGTATCAGGGACACTGTCGGGTCCCTTCGAATCTCGGCAAGGTGATGGATTGTCGTAATTGTTGTTTAACATTGAATTGGAGGGTGTGATTCGAAGAGCTGGGATAGACACGAGTGGAAGTCTGTCTAACTTTTTGCACGTGACTTTTAAACGATGGCGGAAACGTACATCAGACTTGAGGCTGAAGCTGGTTGGATTGGGCTTGTGATTAATGCGTTAAAAACAAAATGCATGAAGCGAAGAGGCTCACGAGAAGACAATACCTCCTACCACGTTCAGATCGACGGTAGTGAAATCGAGATAGTAGACGAATTCGTGTATCTGGGCTCATTGGTGATCCGATAACGACACCAGCAAAGAGATACAAAGGCGCATTATGGCTGGCAATCGTGCCTACTTTGGATTCAGAAGGACGCTAAGATCGGACAAAGCTTGCCGAGCTACAAAGTTGACAATCTGCAAGACATTAGTTAGGCCGGTAGTTTTCTACGGCCACGAAACATGGACATTGCTTGTGGAGGACCAACTCTTGGAGCCTTTGAACGAAAGGTGCTGCGCACGATCTACGGTGGACTACAGATGGCAGACGGAACGTGGAGGAGTACGGCCATGGACCGAATACAATGGAGACTACTTCTGTGAACAGCAGTGGCCACACCGACCTGGGTCTGATTGATGAGATGATGATCGTTGAAAATTGTGCTATAAATGGAGTGTAATTTTTGAATATACTCGTTGTAGTTCAAAACCGAACAAGACCAAAAAGAAAAAAGTCAACCAATGTAAAAAGTTGATTTACCAAGGGATCTTTAAACCCGTCGTTTAGGGTGAAGTTGGAGGGAGTCTTTTTTTAATATGATTTACAGGTTAGGTTAATTATCGCTTTACGCCAAAATTACTAACCAATGGATGCTCCAATGGAGCAATCGATTCTTGAAAATTCCACGCATAATAGCCCTAATAGTATTTAAGGTTAGTGCTCAGAAAACTTCGAAGTGAAAGGGACTTGATCCTGTATGTCCTTTAAAATGTCAAGCATCATCTTTGTAGCAGCAATAAATAGAAGGCATCGAAATGTATGTGTTTGGTCAATTATTCAATGTACAAAGATCTTCTCGATTGTTGAAAAACAGCCATGAATGCAAAACAACAGTTTAAATCAGGGAATCCGGATGATTTTTGCGCACTTGGGGTAAGTAGCAAAGTGGATGATAATTTGGTGAATTAATGGCTTTTCCCATACTGAAAAATCTGCTTTCCTTTTACGAAGGGGGTTTACCTCTGTAGAAAAATTCTAGGAGACGGTAAGAAGAGAATGACGAAAACGAAGACAGAAAGAATTGTCCGGTTGGAAGACGCTCATGTACCACTGTGGCTTGTATAGTTATTCTAGCTTTAGTGATTGTCAGTCGGTGCGAATCAAAACAAACCCAAAAAAGGAGAGAGTTCCTCTCCCATGTGCGCATCAGCAAACAGAGTGCACACAATAGATCGCTAGAATAACTATACAAGCCACAGTGGTACATGAGCGTCTTCCAACCGGACATTTTTGCCTGTTGAAGTGGCGGACATAGTCCGTGCTTCGACCTACCCAGCAGTGGGATGTTAGGCAAAAATGTCGTTGGTTCGAGTACCACTGTACACATGCCCTTTTCGCTCAATTTTCATAAAACATCTGTTAGATTTCCAAGCCTGCCGCACACTAGCGGAACTATCAAAACTTTCTCTTCATATCTTTCATTCTAGCCAAAAACATTGTTGTTCACTCTCGGTGCCTTCTACATCATAATCGTTACTCCTCGCACGGAGAATATATAACATAACAATTAATGTAAATATATCTAGTTACATTTTAAATACTTACATTTACTGAATATGGAAGGATAAAATCCATTATTTGTTCATGATTGGCTTTTGTCAAAACAATACTTGATCACAATACTTGCTCCTTTAAAGTGAATCAAAAGTTGAAAGTCCGTTTAGCTGCATTTTTTGACAGGTCGTTTGGCTGCATAAGACACTTGTTGTCCGGTCTATATACAGTGTCTACCCAGACAACCACAAGTCGTATAACAGTGTTGAAATAGTATCGTATATTCCTATATTTTTAGTCATAATCGCAATTAATTGTGGCCTTTATCGTATTATGTTTAAGGGAAATCGTAAAGAATGCAAATTTTCGACTTCTATGCGATGTGTCATTTATTCATCGTACTGCGTCACAAACTAAATCGGATATACATCGCTAACCTTTTTAAATCGAATTTGTTATTACATATTTAATCGCATATGATATCAAATAAGCTCGTTTAAGAAAACAATGAAATTTGCACGTACAGTACTGGCAGAAATAAAGTGCTCACCAGCTAAAAAATGATTGCCATTATTATACCAATTTTGTATTGATGCAAAAATATAAAGTCTATTTGACCAAAATGCAGCTTTTGTATAGCATTATCATTCTGTTTATTCAAAATCATGATTAAGTTTGTATAGCTAAGTTTCTGATGTATCATATGCATGTGAATGATTTTCCGCCTGGCAGAAAAAAAGTGCTCAAAACCGACATATAATTTTCTTGAGTGCATCTCGCATGGCATTGCCTACCAAACTGTCACAGCACATTCAGCCTATCAGAAGGTGTCGAGCACTGTTTGTTTTGGTTCTGTTCGCGTTGAATGTTGAAAATGGATTCGAAACAAATTAACCTATCCGTACGAAAATTAATTGTGAGGGTCTGTCAACAGCAAATATCTATGCGTAAAATTGCCGTCAGATATGGAGTGAGTTATTCTGGTGTTCGCAAAGTTTGGAAAAAGTTTCAGGAAACCGGATCAGTAGCTGATAGACATGGACGCGGGCGGAAGCGACTCACGACTCCGCGTGAAGACACCAGAATTATTCGTGAAACCAGGAAAAATCCAACAGTTACGAGCCGAGTGATAAAGGAAAATCTGCAGCTGAGTATTTCAGAACTGTGCGCTCCAGGCTTCAGGATGCAGGTTTAAGGAGCAAATTGGCAGTACGTCACCCATTGATTCAAAAGAGAAATAGAGTTAAACGGCTAGAGTTCGCTAAAAAATACTCCGAGATACCAGTTGCGTTCTTGAAACAAGTTTTATGGTCTGATGAGAGCAAGTTTGATCTATTTGGAATGAAAGGGCGTTCTAAAGCGTGGGTTAAACCTGGCGAACGACTTTCGGACCGGAATGTGCAAAAAAACGGTAAACATTGAGGAGGAAGCATAATGGTGTGGGGGTGTTTTGCTTGGTCTAGAACTGGTAATTTGACTCAAATCGATGGTATAATGACGGCTGTTAGGTACATAGACATTATTAATGAAAACTTGGAGGAGTCTTTGTTAAAAGTTGGATTGGAAGACAAGTTTATCTTTCAACAAGATAATGATCCGAAGCACACGGCCCGTAAAACCATGACGTTTTTCCGTGGATGTCGCATAAAACTTCTTGAATGGCCACCGCAATCACCAGACTTGAAACCAATTGAAAATCTATGGTCAATTCTCGATCAGCAAGTTGACAAAGGAGAGGTAACAAACAAAAAAAAAGCTCTTCGAAGCCCTCGAGTGCGCCTGGCAAAGAATCGACGAGAACCATCTGAAAAACCTAGTTGAAAGCATGCCACGACGTCTTCAAGCAGTCATCAAAGCTAAAGGAAGTCACACGAAATATTAAATTCAATGTTCTTGGTTTTGAAGTAAACATATCACGGATGAGCACTTTATTTTTGCCACTGAATTAAAAAGTTGTTTTGTTTATTGTTTTGTTAATAAAATTACATGAATAATTTTTCGTTTGTTGTTTCTCATTTCGAAAGAAGAATTGAAATCATTCATTTTGACCCAATATTTTACCACTGAATCGCTGCAAATCAAAAAGTTGTATTGAGAAAATAAACATAAACCAACGTGAGCACTTTATTTCTGCCAGTACTGTATATGGCCTCCACTTTTGCACGTATAAGCCATATTTTTGCATTCTATACGATTTGTTTACTTACATATATGTTTGTATATCATAAAAACAACTTTCAATATACGTGCATTTTGGTTGTCTGGGTATATTTTTTACGGTGTGGCTCACAATAGGTGTCACCTTGTTACAGTCTTGGTTAATTTCAGCTGGGTAATTTTAACAGCGAAATTGATTATACCCATTTTGAGCTTATTCTTTTGACAGCTTATAGCTGACGAAAAATAAGCGATTCCGTTTGTTTATATTTATTAGCTATCATGGAAGCCATACGGGAGCAAAATTTAAAAATAAATTTGCCTAAGCTTAGACCGTGTCAGATATTCAATAGCCTTAAGGAGTTCGGAGTGAGTAAGTATTTTGTTTTTCATTCATTGAAATGGTTCAAGGAAACTGGAAATGTCCATGTTCAACATAAAGGAGGTGTCAGGCAAACTACTAGAACGAAGAAAAAGATCAAATGTGTGAGGGAACGAATAAGACGTAATCCGGCCGTATCTGGCCGTAAATTGAGCAAACAATTACCAATGGATCCTGCTTCTATGAACATGCTCCTCAGACATGATTTGGAATGCAAGCCGTACGGAGCGTCAAAAGCAAGCCAGGGTCCAAAGAAGCAGAAATCTTTTGGTTCGGCACGGTGACTGCGATATTTCATTTTCGGATGAAAAGCTCTTCCTCTACCAGGACAGTCATAACAAAATGATCGTGTGTATGGCAAAGTCTTGCCAATATTCCAAGAGATAAACTAGCTGTAGAACGCTATTAGAATGTATCAAAAATCATATTGTTTCCATTAAGACTCAGCTCCAGCTCAGGTGACAACGAAGCCACAAGCGTGGTGTACGGAAAATTTGCCCGATTTCCTCACAAGTGAAGAATGACCTGCATTTTCACCGGATCTCAAGCCACTTGACTAGTATGCGTCAAAATATAGGCCCTACGAAAAGGGCTTTCTTTCGATCGATTCAAGAAAGATTTGGTTGATATTTGGGACCAAATTTCTCAGGAAATCATGCGTGCCAGCTACGATGGGTTTAAAAGGTGTTTTAGTAAAGTTATCAAGGAAAATGCAAAAGATTCAGAATTAATTTATATGGATTGTTTCTGTAACATGTATCTTTCCAATGGAGAATAAATGCTAAGCTTTGGTTGATTTGTTTTGCTTTAATCCCATTTTGTCTTAGTGACATCTATTGTGAGACACCCTGTAAACCTCAACAACTTTTTTGTGTCTGGAATTTTTCGTGTATAACCTATATCATTCGGGAAATTCATCTGACAGCTGAAACATATAATTCTCCGGTTTAGGCGCGAGTTCATCATTTATTAAACTGCAATATTTTTATAAATGATTTATCTTGAATATTAGGCTAAAAGTTTAATCAATGTCAGTCACCACCTTGCTTCTGGTTTTCTTGGTAAAGTAGAAAACCTTCGTCAGCATCGAAACGATACACGGAACCTGCTTCATTGCATCCATCCTTTCGTCATGCGGTACAAACGATTGATACTCAAAGGCAGTCCTTCTCGTAACTCCAGTCAGCAGCAATAGTAAATCCTTACTGCGTCCATTCTGCGTTAATTCCTTACACAGAGACTGCATGAACCACGATCCCTGTTTAGGGTTCCTCCACGAAAAGTACCCATCGTAGGTGGAGTACATCACCAGCAAATCGGCCATGGCTGGAATCGAATACACGACTTGTTCATCTCGTGAATCCACCATATCCTTAGGCCCCCCCCGAGCTACCAAAGTTACTCCTTCGTCGAATTGTTCCCCTCGACATGCCTGTATGAAGAACATCTTGGGCTTGCCGATCAACGAGGGACATGACTTCCCGATGAAATTCTTCCACAACGAATCCACATTGTACTTGTTATCTCGAGCGTACAGCACACCCTGTTCCCCGTGGGACATCACGACCACCACCAGGCAATCGTTCTCTGTGTGGTCTTCTCGGGAAACTTCCTTTAGCGTTTCTAGGACTTCCTTCCGACTCAGGTCATCAAACACGCGGACCTCAAAATCCAACTCATAGAGAACACGACAAATGTCATCGCGATCCTTATCAGTTCCATTTCGCTTAGCCACAATCGAGAAGTTCATGTGGCAAAACACCAGCGCAATTCCCCGACGCTTGTTCGTCGTATCGTAGTATTCGTCCAGAGAAGGGCGAGAAATCGCGCGTTCCTTTTCTGCATGTGATGATTCATTTGACCTGGGAGTAGATCAGTAGCAGGTAATTAATCCTTAAAGGTTGATTAATAAACTTACTTGCTGCTAAAGGGGAAAACATCCAGATTATCTGCTAAATTCTGCTTGCTCTCCATGGTACCGGTGAAGGATTATGTGAACCAATGTGAACCTCGGTCGGATTAAGACTAACCTTTACCGTATTTGATTTATCACATCAGTCATCGTTAAGTTCCTCGGGAAGACAGAGAAGTACGATAGAACGAACGAAATCGAAATTGTCAAATTGATAAGGAATGTGTACATGCAGAGTTTTATCTCAATACATCAAACCGAATACGCGACCGCGAGATAAGCAAACATCGGTTGCACCGGTCGTTTGGGACGCAAACTGATAACGGTTTGTTTACGCGCTCTTTCGCGTTCGTGAGAGAGTGCAAACGACACATAATCGATTCACCCATTTATCGTATGCATCACTCAGTCAATTCTAACCAAACACGAAAACAAAGGTTTTCCACGGAGTCGACACCATGTGGAAATAGAAAACTGGAGCACGACAAACTCGCGGCAATGTCAAGTTCCAGGTAGGATGGCAACCGGAGCTATCGATCCAACTAACGGCAATTGGTTCTAGAACTTGATTTCAGTGCACTTCAGAATTTGCGAATGGAAAGATGGAAAACTTCCAGAACACCAGTGAAGATCCGATGGTGCGGAAAAGATTCTCCGACAACATCATGGACATTTTACGACCCCTGTCGGAAGCGGAAATGCCAAAGGTGGACCAGGATGACGTTGTGTCCGAGTACAGTACACTCTCGGAACCGTTCTCCGATCTGGATGAGTCCTACATTCTGCTGGACCAACGGAAGAAGGTTTGTTCTCTCTAATGATGGACGCGTGAAGGTGATTGATAGATGGTTAATCCATTGCACAGAAACCGGGAGACGACGATGGAGACGAGATGCTGCTGAATCAGTTCACTCCAGAATTTCGCCGAGCGTACGACGAGATGATGATTGCAAGGCAGGAAGGAAGGGAGGAAAGTGAATCGGAATTCTTGCAAGACGAAGGGGAAGACGATCAGGGAGTGGAACAGGCTATGCTTCTGGAAGATCCGGGGCAGTTAAGCCCAAAGTTTCAGGAGTTCATCGAAGACCTGTTGAAAAAATGCGAACTTAACTATCATTTGGAGGAAAAGCAGAAGAGGGTAAGTTTTTTATTGTTTTGCTAGTAGCTGGGGTCAATTCATAAATCTCCCGGAAACTTGATGCATACTATAAGTGTAACATTTAAAATTACATAACTATGTCTAGGCGAACATTTAAGCAAATCCATCTGTTGTAAACGGTTATATTGACCCTCTTTTTCTTTCGCTAATGATTTACCTCAAATATAAGAAAATTACCGATCAAACCAGGAAGGGAGAGAAAAATCCATGAACAGCTATCATGAAATCGAGAACAAGCAAAAATACACCGTAAACTGAATTATGTTATCGGCAACTAGTTTGATAAACATCCTGAAAACTTTTTTTATAAATTCATCTAATTATACAGGCCCAATCGAAGATCCTGTAAACTTGAACTTCACTGAAAACGATTTTTCGTAAATTCTATTCCTCTCATTTAGTAAATATGGATTTTGTACAAAGAAAAACTTTCCCCGTAAATAGTAAGAAACATTCGTATTGCTTCCCATCTGACATATCTACGGATTTTTGTATAAGGCACGAAATGAATTTCGTAGGAATCAACCAATCGCTGCTCCTCTTCTATCATACCCGTACACTTTGGAGTTGCTGATGTGCAAGGCGGGATTGGTTAACCTTGAAATTAATATGACAGTGGAAAACGCTTCGGGTCGGAAGTACGGTGAGTATGGCGAACCAATATTATGGATCACAATTAATCACACACATTTCCTCAGGAAGCAGCTTTATTGGTTTTTCCTGTGCTCACTCGATCACTTGCGTCGCTGATCACTAGATAATCGAATCAGTATGAAACGCACCATGCCCAATAACAATATAGTGCGCAACAAATCATCGACACAACCTTTCACTGGCGATGCTTTTTTTTCTTAATTACCACTGCCGATGCTCGTAGCAAACTCTTTTGTCGTAAACTTTCATTTTTCACAACTGCATTCTAAAAGGTGTTTCGATCAAAATTTGGTCGACTTAAAGTTGACGCATTTCCTTTCACCGTGCATTAGAAAATGTTTGCACACCCCTCATTTTGACGATGTGTGCGTGTAGCATCATTCATCTTTTTTGATTTTGATATTAGCACTTCAGTTATCAAAATGTCGTCGAAGGAAGAGAAGCAATCAAAATGTTCTACGTGCATGGCGAAAATCCAAACTACTCTCACGACAAGTTGGCTAAATTGTTGAATGTGGCTAAATCAACTGTTACCAGCGTATGTAAAGAGTTCGGTGAACGTTTGTCGACAGCCAGGAATGCTTGATCGGGGGGGAAGCGAATGCCGAAGGCCACAGCAACGACAAAATGTTTTGCCCGCTGTTTCGAATGGAACCCCAACCTCTCCGTCCGAGATGTGGCAAAGAAGCTGGAAGTGGTGCCTTCAACCGTGGATAGAACTAAAAAAAGCTGGACTGTCGACTTACAAGAAAGTGGTGACTCCAAATCGCGACGATAAACAAAACACGTCGGCCAAAGCGCGATCGCGAAAGTTGTACAAGACGATGCTGACGGAGATTGATAGCGTGGTACAAGACGATGAAACTTACGTCAAGGCAGACTTTAAACAGCTTCCTGGACAGGGATTTTATACGGCAACCGGACGGGGAAACGTGGCAAATATTTTCAAGCAAATTAAACTGTCAAAGTTCGCGAAGAAATATCTGATGTGGCAGGCCATCTGTACCTGTGACTTGAAGAGCAAAGTTTACATTGCGACCGGAACCATCAACCAGGAAATTTATCTGAGCGAGTACCTACAAAAACATCTACTCCCTTTCCTGAAGCGACACAATTGTTCCGTTCTATTTTGACCGGATATGGCATCTTGCCATTACGGAAAATATTTAGTCCATGGAGTGGTATGCTGCCAACAACGTTCAAGCGGTGCCCAAGGACAAGAACACTTCCAACACGCCAGAGCTCCGCCCAATCCAACAATATTCGGCCATCGTCAAGCGGAACCTTAAGAAGACTCAAAAAGCTGTTGTGAGCGAGAAACAGTTCAAGGCAAACTGGTGATCTGTTGCGAATAAAGTGGACAAGGAGACTGTACAAATCTTATGGCAGGTGTTAAACGAATAACCCGGTAATTCCCATTTGGTAAAAAGGAAGCTTAGATGAATATTTCTCCTGTATTCTGTATTAACTGAACTTGAAAAAAAAAACTTTGATCGACGCACACACATTACTGTTTGACCAAATTTTGATCGGAATACCGTTTATAAGCTGTTTCACTACTGTAACTACTATTTGCATCAAGCAATCAGAAGCTTCTAAAGGACAATCTATGCTAATCAATTTAAATTTACGATTAAGTATCATTACTTATTGCCCAAAACGCAAAATATGATTTGAATTCGGTCGATAAGTTATTCCGTTCTGGAGTTATTGCCAAAAACAAACCGTGTAAAAAAATACCGTGCAAAAAAACAGTATATAAGAATCCTTAGATGCATTTCGTGCCTTCTGGCAACTCTATGCTACGATTAATGTCTTCGGTTTAGTTCCAACCGGGGGAGACTTGGTCCTATTATTATCTCCAATCCACTCAACCAATTGCAATCTTCTATGATATAGTGGGCAAATTATTATAATTTGAGATAACTCAATGAAGACGTTTTCCAAATTTGACAGATCAACAGGCAATGGGTGGAGACCCAGTTGGTACATCATAGCAAGATGCTTAGAGGCGGACCGGAAGATTTGATGAGCTACCACCGTCTTTTAACAGTTGCCCGTGTGACATTAGCTACGAAATGAGCTTCATGAATAATGCAAATCAGTTTGCTTGCAGAAAACAACGAATAGATTCGTGTGTAATACCATCAATTTCGAATTACAAACTAAATGTATTTTTCAGTGTAATTCACAGACCGTTTCTGTTTTTGGGTTTTGTTTCATCCTGCGAAACATTAGTTTAACCCAAAATTAAATTCTATCAACAATCACTAAGAACCAAATGATTTACAATTAGCTTAAAACGTTTTTATTAGAGGCCTATATGGTCCTAACGTCAATGAGTGATCTTTGAATTGTCGTGATGACCTTTGCAGCCGCCAGTTCAATTTTCATGACACTTGGTACACCTTGAATCTAAAGTAACTTTCTAAAGATTCTTTGTTACTTAGTAAGAAACAAAAATAAGTGCATAACTGAGTGATTCCAATCCTCCTATTTCTTGCTTCTTATTGCGGATGGGAGCCACTCCCGTTATATTAAAGTAGAATTCTTCAGTATGGAGAAATTAATGATTCATCAAATTCACAACTCTAACGAATTCATTTGCAAAACGACTTAGACCAGCCAATGCGTAGAAATTATCCGGTTAACAACGAGCCATGTCATTGCTATCTGAAGGTGTTATATGTTTTATAGCCACCTACCCAGGTTACCAGTAGTAGTATTAGCATATGCAGTAAATCAACCCTAAATCTGTATTTCAGATGCTACAAGCATTATATTAGCATTATGTCAGCATCTTGCATGCAATCTGTTATAAAGTTTGATTTGAAATGCTATTTAATTGCTTGTAGTGTGTAATAAGCATTTCAAATGCAAAATAGCATTTATAAAGCATTGCATTATT
>JASCZW010014401.1:0-23044 GCA_034211315.2 Aedes japonicus
ATCGAATCATTCTATGTTCAACTTTCGAATCAAGAAGTTGTTTATTCCTAAGGACTTTATATCCTAGGCGTTTTCGTGGGTTGTATTCCGACGCGATCTTTTTTCTTCTTCGAACAGCGCACTTTCAACTATACTTAGCGAGCCAGGAGAATGCTAAGATATGTTTTACCCATTAATGTGTAGAAACAACTTTTGATCTCTCATTGAAAATAAAAAATGGGTAGTCAGGTTCATATGATCAAAAAATGTGTAAATTTTTACCCAATAATAGGTACTGGCCGGTTACAGTGTTCTGCATTTTGTTTTGACAGAGTCGACGAATTGTTCAGCTCACAGGAAAGCAGGGACCTGGTGGGTTGTCATTCACCTGTTGCTAACATCTCTTACAACCAAACATCAAAAGATTCAATGTTTGTAAACAATTCTGGCGTTCGTATCCGTAGTAAGAATCTTCATATGGGCCTTATTCAAATAAGGCCCGCGATATGTTGCATACTGTCAAATGCTAGTAAATATGATAGGGTTGCCAGGTCCCTGCAGAAAAGCGAAGCGGACAGTGAGAACTGTGAGAACGGGTGGGCTGGTGAGCTGCGGATCTTTTTTTAAAGAGCTGGTTGTCATTTGCTCACTGAAATTAATCGATTCAGTGGAACAGCTCAGGAGCGGATTGGCCATCTCTAATCTGCATTAACCCTGATGTCATAACTCACTTCACGGACATAGCTAAAAAGCGTTTGGAGCTGTGTCTGGCAACGTTCGTAGACAAAGACTATTTGAGCGCTGCAGTTACTCATAAAATGGAAGAAGAATTTGGGCAGCTGTGCTCAATGCCGTCTTCAAAGACGTTGCTTGTCGGATTGTAGAGAAATGAACAGCTTTTGGACCAATTTTCGCTAGAAATGATTGGTCGTTCCAAGAAGGAGGTTCCAAATTTGACTAAAGTTTAAAAAGGTGCTCATCCTGTCGCAAATGCGACGATGTAGCGAGAATTTTTAATACATAAAAAGAGATAAACCAAACTGAAAAGAGTTTGGTAGCTCAGGGAATTGCCTACGAACTATCAATGACGTTTTAATCACAAAGTCCGTAATACAATATGCACACAACGCACTTACATCATTGTGTACTCGAAAACCTCGAAGCTTCTAGAAGCTTAAAAGATCAATAACATATATAGAGCAATTTTTACTCTCGTTTGCAACATAAAAGATCAAAGAAGGTTACGCAATACGCAAGACGCCCGATTTGCGGCTGCTATCCGTCACTTTGCCCAAATGAAACAAGTCTAAAATTCAGATTAAAACATTTCATCATAAACTTCATAAATATCTATATCCAATTTATATTAACTCACTAGCTGGCCCGGCAGACGTTGTCCTGCCCATAATTAAATTACTAAATGGAAAATTGGAGGGGTTATAAATGTAAAAGTTTATTTGCAATAAGTTTTAATTCCATTTATTTAGAGTTAATTTCTTACTGTTGTGTGATGATTTTATCAAAATATGTTGCTGTAAGGTAAGGTTTAATGTCCAAGAAAACTTATAGAAAATTATAGATATTACCATAGGTATTGGCATGAACTGTTCTCTTATTATGTTCGTTGCCCCAAACGAAGTCATTTGAAAACAACCATTATAACTCTGGATGTTCTGCAGAATATGTTTAGAATCACTTCCTGATCCAGACACCAATGAGCGCAAACGCTCTGGTGGTGGATTTAGTGGCGTTACTTTAACTTGGCCACTTGCACAACACAATTCATTTGGTGTTTCATTTGGGAGCTACAATGCATTACAATGAGAACAAACTTCACTCATTGATTCAATGGCGATTGATATATCCGCACTGAAATTAATCAAAGGATCATATTGAAATGCAGCACGTTGAAGATTTTGCAGAATGTAGGTTTGCTGTCGTAGTCGTTTGGTGATGTTATTTTGGGTACGATTGTCACCAGATCTTTCTGGTACTTCCCGGATTACGCTTCTTTCTATCGCTTGTATTTCGACCTGCTCTCTTCTTGACCCAACATCGGTCGAGCCCGTGCCATTCGTTGTCGATCCAAGTCATTTTGAGTTGCATGCTGAACGTCTCATTCAAGATTTTGCTAACAATCGTGCGGCTGCAGCGACCAATATTACTTCGTCTAGTAGCAGGCATTGCACAATAATACTAATTGAAATTGAAATTGCAACATAATTAGTTTCTTCTAAATTTCTAGTAATATGTTCGTTTTCACTTTCCTGATGCAATATTAATCTTACAGTGAACGATACTAAAATAAACAAAAATGTTATTATACACCTGTCAGTTCAACATAGAATACAAAAACCAATACTCTCATTCTCCATCGAACTTCACTCCTATTTACATCTCGCTGCGAGATATCACCAATACAAACGTTTCAATTTATACGTGAACCTACACATTTACACTGGCCAAGTAACAATTCTAGGGGTTTTTTTCATTAGGGCGAATCTACAATTGAGATATTTTCTCCGGCTCGCTCTCTTTCATTCATAAACCTATCACCTTTGCGTTTTTAATTCTACTATTTGTAGAGTATGCTAGCCAGCACTGTTGTGTTTCGATCTGTACTAAAGAATGCCTCGTAAGTTTTATAATGGCGCTGTAATGAATGAAAAAGAGCGAGCCCGGAGAGAATCTCTCAATTGTAGATTCGCCCCAATGAAAAAAAAAACCTAGAATTTCACTTCTATTCCAGCCGTATAGCACTCCTCCCGGCTTTGTTGATGAAACTACATTCAAAACTGTTTTGTCCACCAACACCTCCTCTATGAACCTTTAAAGCCGAAATGTGTACAAAGTGGCCCACTCTTTAGACGGTTGTGAAAACAAATTAATAAAACCTTTCCAAGACCATAAAGATTTTGAAAATGTTCTAGTGAAAGATGTTATTATGAAAGGCGATATCGTGGTTGGTTTTTGTTGTTCTGCTTTGTTCGATTCTCTGCTCTTCTGATTCATTCAACAGTAAATAATGGCTAAGAAAAAAGCTCAAGTGTTGCGGGAAATTATGTTTGAAAACAAAATATATAAAACAAATTGAGTTTTTTGTTTAGCATATCATGCTCCAAATCATATGCGCATTTAATTGTATGGTGAATATTGGCATGATAAGAGCTGAAAATTAATGCGCCTCGGAAATTATGCGAGTTTACAACAACAAAAACAAAATTGAAAGAAATATATTCGATAAATTAATCAAGAAACTTCTGATAATTGATGGAATTCAATAAGGTTATCTGAACGAATACCGAAATTTGCCTCAGATCTACAGTTCAATTGTATGACATTTAAAATTTAGTGTATTTATTTTTCCACATTTCAATTATTTCATTCATTCCAATATGGCGATTGCAAGAAATCACAGTTTTGCCAATAATCCAATTTATCTTAGCAATGGTTACTATAAAACTATCTGGTCGCTTGGTAGCTTTTCAAAATGCCAATTAGCCGTTTAATGCATTTACTGGAAGCAAAATAGTTTTAAATGCGTTTGACCATTATAAAATAATATGAATGTGTCCTAAAACGGTATTTCAAAATAGCATTTTATGATTTTACAAAGTCAAATTAAAAACTTTGATAGGGATAAAAGGAATTTTAGAAGTCAAGGTTTTAAGATTGTTGTAAAGAAGCTGTGCAGGTTCTTATAAACCTGACTAAAATTTCAAACCTATTGGCATCTCTTGCTGCCATAATAAAACCGAATTGATTTCTGGTGGCTTTCATAAAACTTTAGTAAAACTTAGTTAAATATCCTTAAAAACAACTGAGTAACTCCTAGAAATCACGTACAAACCCGTAATTTACGAAAACCTCGTAAAAGCAACAAAAGGGATTATTTAAACGCGTTAATGACAAAATCTAAGTGAACGGTATCTCCTCGCGTGAATTCTGAACACCACGTAAAAAAAAACTCGCATAATAAACGACTCCAGTGCATTATCGTTTTTCGCATAATTTTTCAAAAAGTCCTAAACAACAATGAGAGATTCGCTCCTCTCTCGTCCTTTTTTTTGTTAATTAAGACGCCATTATAAAATTTTCCTACAGTTTCTCCTTCCAACTCGATGGATGGTCTTGTTGTTTTCTATTATGATATTTCCATACAAAAAGAAAATTTAATTTAAATGATTTTTTTACTTTCCCGAAAAAATTTCGTACATTTTGTATTTCAAAAACCTGTTGAAATTCAAGACGAATCAAATGAAAAAGAAATCAAGTAATTCCATCGTGTCGTTCGTGAGTTATGCTGTCACGAACGGACAGCATTTCATTTTTATATATATAGATAGATTTTCCCAGTCGGGAAAATAAGGCACATATGCGGGAAAAATGAAGGAATTTTAAAATTAAGATCGGGTGGCAACTCTGTAACACTAGTTTACAGCATTTATAAACTCGGCTGTTCATCATTTCTTATGTGAAATTTTATGCAGAGTTCAAAAATGCCTTAAAAAAATTAAAGTAGAACAGTTTTCGAGATATGGATAAAAGTTGATTTTTTAATAAATGAACATAAACACATTAACTTCAAATAGAATATCTCCAACGCGTGTGATTCAATTTCAAATATTTTGTCATCAAATTTAGCAAAATTAAATTCAACACCGATATTTTGAATGTTGCAATATTCTAGGAGTAATAGTGTCGACGCTATTCATAAGTATATATAATTTTTTGAGATTTGTAAAAAAAAATGTGCTCAACATATGATTAATACCAAAATAACGTCAACAAAAGAATTTATTGCAAATGTAGCTTAAAACTAAAAACAAAAATGAAGGAAATAAGGGCTCGATGGTGAAAATTACTTGAAAAATGAGGAAGTTATGCTGGTTTTTGGAAAAGTGCAGAAATGCGGGAAAAACAAGAAAGAAATACGCCCATCTCTCTCTCTCACTCATACACACACACACACACACACACACACACACACACACACACACACACACACAAGATTTGGTTTACCTATTGTTCTATTGTTTGGTAAGATATTTTGGCACCTAATTTTCATAGCTATTGGTAACCCTTCTAAACAAATTGTGACAGTTCGTTCGAAAAATGTGCGCTGCCTCTCCGAAGTTCAGCAACATGGCCGCCATAAGTCGGTGCAGTATGCTGAAAAGAAAAACTTCCGTAGAAAAACCAACACCACATTCGAATTCAAACAGGTTCCCTATTTGCCCAAAAAGAAAACAGAGAGTCTTCATTTGAAGATACTGCCAGTTAGAGGACGCAGATCATAGCGACACAGAATTTGAAACAAAGCCATCATTATTTTCCCAAGCAGAACTCAATGATCTGGTACGTGATTTGGAATTGTCGAAACAGAAATCTGAACGGGTTGCATCACGCTTAAAAGAAAGAAATTGATTAGAGCCTGGTGTGACAATTTCGTACTACAGAAATCGTGATGAACAATTAGCTAAATAATAGAAATTGTTGCCTCATTAACACCGGATCAGTACTTCATTTTCACGGATAGTCTCAGTTCTATAGAGGCTATTCGCTCATTGAGGCCGGTAAAGCACTCCTCGTATTTTCTCATGAAAATATAGGAGCTTCTAAGTGCTTTATCTTCGCGTTATTTTATCATCACCTTTGTATGGGTCCCATCTCATTGTTCAATTCCGGCAATGAGAAAGCGGACTCGCTTGCAAAGGTAGAGGCGCTATGGAAGGCGATATTTGTGATCGACAATTCGCCTTCAACGATTTTTTTCCTATTTTTCGTCAACAGTCACTCGCCAGCTGGCAGTATAAATGGAGTAAAGGAGATTTGGGGCGATGGCAACATTCTATCATCCCAAAGGTGTCGAAGAAATCTTGGTTTGGGGAGATGGATGTGGGTCGAGACTTCATTCGTGTCATGTCTCGCCTCATGTCCAATCATTATTCTTTGAACGCTCATTTATACCGGGTTGGGCTGAGCGACAGCAATCTCTGTGAATGTGGACAAGACTATCAGGACGCAGATCACGTTATTTGGTCTTGTGCTGAACATCGTGGAGTCAGATCTGAGCTTTATGATTCCCTTCGGGCTCGAGGTAGACAACCCAAAGTGCCAATCCGAGATATTTTGGCTGTATGTGATTTGGAGTACATGAAACTCATTTATGTGTTTTTGACTAACATTAGCCTTAGATTGTAGTTAGTTTAACCTGTATGTTTACTTAATGTTTTTTTTTATATGTGTATGTGTGTGTGTTTTTTTTCTTTTTCAAAAAATGTTCAAGTCAAAAGAAAACGATAAATTGTATAGTTATAAGTGTTTAGATAATTTAGAATTTAAATTTAATGTGTTATGTAAACCATACTTTGAATTCCCACCCTCTTTCCCATCCGTAATTTGTAATCCCTATTAACCTCGAGACGGCCGCGAGTAATCGGCTCTATCTTCCTAACCTTAGTTTTAAGATAAATGATGTATAAAAGTATGAAAATTTGGCTCTGTAAAGTAAATTCAATTGAGCCTGTACAAATAAATGATTATTAAAAAAAAAAATTAGCTAAATACTTCTCCAAACAAAATAACGCTAGTTTTTGCCGAGATGTAAGCGACGCATAAACGACGAAGCTCAACTTAGAATCATTTTTAAGTTTTAATAAACTGATTTTAAAGAAATTTGCATATAATGCTCAAGAATGACAAAAAATGGTGTGTGTGTGTGTGTGTGTGTGTGTGTGTGTGTGTGTGTGTGTGTGTGTGTGTATGTGTGTGTTTGAGAGGGAGAGAGAGAGAGAGAGATGGGCGTTTTTCTTTCGAATTTCTGTTTTTCCCCGCATTTCAGCACTTTTTCCAAAAACCAATTTTCTACCGATTTTCACCATTGAGCCTTAATTTTCTTCGTTTTTTCTTTTGCATTAATCCACACATACAATTTATTTTTTTGTTAACATTATTTTGGTATTAAACATATGTTTAACACAATTTTTTTTACAAATCTCAAAACAAAAAATCGCCAAAAATTATATATACTTATAAATAGCTATTATTCCTAGAATATTGCAATGTTCAGAAGATCGGTGTTAAATTTAATTTTGTTTAATTTGATGCCAAATTATTTGAAATTGAATCACACGCGTTGGAGATATTACATTTCAAGTAAATGTGTTTTTGTTCATTTATTAAAAAATCAACTTTTATCCGATCTCGAAAACTGTTTTACTTTTATTTTTTTGATGGCATTTTTGAATTATGCATACAGTTTTACATTAGAAACATTAGTCGAATTATAAAGTTCATCACATTTGATTTATTTTGTAAACTAGTGTAATCATACAAAAATGTGACTAGATCAATACAGTGGGAAAAACTAATTGTTGGAACTGACTCTTAGCTTCGGATTTAAAAAAAGGATCCCTACTGAACCCTTGCGGCACGTCAAGCCGGCCAGTTCAGCGCAAGGGAAAATATCACTCAAGTATATAACTATAAATTCACGAATAAAGTCTACTTCTTCAAAACAGCGCCTTGGATTTCCATGAAATATCCATGAGAAGTTAAAATGATTTTATCCCAGTGTAATGATGATGTTTACTTTCCCGGTTTTCGTGGCTACCCCTGTCACTTCTATGCCAACTGAATTTTGGTTGCTGCAATGAATGAAGTCGGCTCTAAGTGCGGGTCAAAAATCTGCTGTCACTGTTGTTTTGATTATCATGCATGAATTTCATTAGACGAAGTCTGAATATCATCTCTTGTGATGATTTTTTTATTATTAAGAGATTTTGAATCCTAAAATCTGTATCCACATTAATCCCGGACACCTTCAAATCATTGTAACTTTTGAAACTTTTAAAATATTGCACGTAGGAATGCAAATTTTCACTGTGGTATAGCTGAGAGTCTATGATGAAAAAGACTATGATTGATGTTTACAGTTCATGTTTAGTATTCAAGATGGCGACGAAAGAAGAACAATTGCGCGAGCGAATTTTGTACGGGCGTACGGTAAATCCTGACTTGTCAATACGAGACCTTGCAAAAACATTGCATTTGTCTAAATCCACTGTTCACGATGTGCTCAAATCATTTTCGGAACGTTTGACGGTGGAGAGGAAACCGAGAAGTGACAAAAACATAGGACGCGCAGATCCTGTCATGGACCGAAAGGTGAAAAGGATATTAACGAAATACCCAAATCACTCCATTCGAACGGTGGCTCGTAAAATAGGGATGTTGCCTGGTTTTGTCCAAAAACCAAAACAACGTTTGGGACTTAAGTCGTATAAAGTAAAAACAGTTCCAAATCTCAACGACAAACAGAACTTGGCAGCAAAATCACGGGCTCGACGTTTGTACTGCGAATATTTGACGAAGTTTTCATGCGTTGTTATGGACGATGAAACTTATGTCCTGGAGGATTTCAAGCAGCTTCCAGGGCAGGCCAGAAATGCTACAGCTGAGCATTTCAGAACGAAGAAGGCATCGAAATTTCCCAAAAAACACCTTGTGTGGCAAGCAATTTGCTCGTGTGGCAAAAAGAGTAAATCTTTCAGGCACAGGCACAATCAACAAGGAGATCTATCAGAAAGAGTGTCTGCAGAAGCGATTGCTACCCTTCATCAAAAGTCACAAAGAAAAACCTTTGTTCTGGCCCGATTTGACATCATGCCACTATGCTAAAACTGTGATGGAGTGGTACCAAGCAAATCAAGTGAACATTATACCAAAAACCTCAAACCCGCCAAATTGCCCAGAGCTACGACCAATCGAGAGATATTTGGCTCTGATGCAGCGGAAGCTTTTGGAAAGAAGCCAGGAATCAAAGACAATAAACACTTCCAGCAAATTTGGACAAAGACGGCTTCTACGATTTCTGAAGAGTCTGTACAAACCCTAATGGACGGAGTTAAGCGCAAAGTTCGAAAATTTTATGCAAATACCGAATAACTATGTTTTGTCTTCACGAATTGTTAAAACACATTCCATGAATCTGAAATAAATAACTATGACGGAAATATAATGCGAAATTTATGCTTTATTCATGTTTTGAGGTGTCCGGATTATTGCGGACACAGACCTTAATACGAACACGGAACAACCAGAGCCGCCATCGTCGTTCCATAAGAATAGATGCTAGCAATGTTGAGTAAGAATATCCTGGACTGGGCTGCCCTTGCATGTTTTCTGATCCCAATGGGTAATTGATATTCATTGTGGTTTATTGAATTTCATTTCTGACATTTCGAAATTTATATTAAAAATGAACCTGATTACAAGAATGAATATCAAAGCATTTTGAAAATCGAACGTTTGTTGTCACGAGTTATCGTTTGATTTTCGCATGAAAATTATAGGTAGTCAATGTTATGTTGCCTGAAAATCCACGCTTCCGAACCTAACGAGCATGACTTTTATCAAGACTGCTTCAAAATAAATCGATCATCGCTGGATTTATGACATATTTGATACCTAGACCGTGAGAAGAAGCTAGGCTACCGTTACAACCCGTTATTCTAAGCACCTAAAGCGCGGCTTGCAAAATTTGCATAGAAGTCTAATCAACACGTTGTTCTTTGTATGTTTGGGAAGCTTTGCGAGTTATCTTCCTCAACCACAGCCGACGGAAGTCCCCACGAGCAAAAAGCGTCGACCCGTGGAGCTGATTAGAAACTCGTGGCAAAAAAGTGTCATATTTTCCGCGCACACACACACACAACAATGTAAACAAACGCCCATCAAGCCATAAAGCCATTCACTCTAGCATGTGATGTTGCTGCAACAAAGTTGCCCGTGTTCGATGATCCCGGTTTGTAAACACCATCCCACCGCCAACGACGATAGTTTGTGCGGTAATCCCCTGCTTCTCCCCAATCCGCATTTTCTCCCGGAATTTCCCCGGGCGCCGCATCGACCACCGCGCGTACGGTGACCGGGCTTCGTGTTCGTCTTCCTGTAACCTTGAATATTTCTAAGTTCAAAAACCCATTCATAAAACTACATACCTATATATACGTACACATACAGCGGAGGCACACACGTAGACACGCCATGGTCCCGGTCCGGTTTCTCTCTGCTTTGCTTCGCCTCGTGCGGTTTCGCGATCCCGGACAAGCATTCAAGGGGTTGCGATGTTGTTGTTATTGTTGGTGAGGAATGTGTGTATACAAACAAAAATGCTCACACCGCAGGGTTGCCATAAACCATTTCGATGTGCGATTCTCTACTTCACCCGGCAACGGAATCGTGTTTCTATGCGTTTGTTGTGCATTGCAAGTTATGACAACACTGCCTACTTAGTTGTCGAGTCAGTAACTTTTCGATTTTCTTCCCATTCCCTAATCGTTCTTAAGCTTATTATTGTGTGAGTAATATTATTCCGCTGGTGGAAGAAGCGCCCAATCATCATAAGAAATGAAAAAAACGATACAGCTTAGTGAATGTTCTTCGAAATAAGAAATAGCAAAACACGCCCTTCTCTTTCCCGCCACGTCGCTTTCGTCCTCCTCCTACCTATACGAACAGGTTAGGAGGGGTAGGATGTTTACAAAACAAGATTGATCCACCACTCGAGCCGTCTCGGTGTCAGACTTCTAAACCATAGAGGCTCTTCCCAACTCTCCACCCGGCACCACTCACCCATGGGCTGTGGAAATTTGCTCCAATTAGCACAGTTTGACGTCTTTTCCTGGACGAACCCTCGGATTGAGGTTGCTAAACTGCGCTAAATAGCAGTGAGCTTGGCATTTTTGCACGATCGGAGATATATTGGCCGCGCGTGTAAGTTGTTAACATGGAAATTGCACATGCTCCCAGGAAATGGATCGGTCCACGGGGTTTGGAAAGTGTGTGTATTTTTTTCGAAGTCCGTTGAACTCGTGTCACTTTGTTTCGAAGTGAATTGTTTGTAATCAAATGGATTAGGTGTCTAGATAAAAAAAAATCAACATGGTATTTTTAGCACTCCTGGCTACTTCGTCAAGTGCTACTCCACGTGCTCCGACTGTGTCGTGGTCGTTAAAAGTTTCCCCTTTTTTGGTTTCGAAGTGGCGTGGAAACCAACGTTTTGCTTGATAAGATTTCCCTTCTTCAACAGTTAAACATTTATTTGCGGAGGAGTTAGCAAATAAGTTCGAAATAGAAAAATATGTTATGTTGATTACACCGTTTTGATGTGATTATTTTTTTCTTTTCAGGTATGTAACGACTGCTTAAAACAATTCAACTTGGTTGGAAATAACACATTGGAAGACGAGGTACGCAATTTTGAACGGAACGGTGCTGAACAGAAGTGGCATATGACGATGTGGTTAGAGCATAATCATCTTGTACATTTTCTTTATTATGTTATCCAGCTGAATCCGGTGCGAGCCTTGCTACGCTTGCATCTAAATGAATAAAAATTTAATAAAACTGGCGCGTTTGTGCTTTTTTCGGAATGAGTTTTGTTAAAATATTTTCGCTTGCTAATGCAAGGTGCAGAAAACTACAAAAAGTAGGTGAAGAAACATTTCCTAGACAAAACATTTCTCTTCAAACTACACCGTCTCCTGTCAATTTGGGCGTTATTTTCTCTTCCACAACCTTAGATTAACTTCTTGTGTATAGCACTGAGAGTAACTCAAGCATCCCTCATTCTTGACTAAGAAAGGGTTCAAACTTCTATCAGAACATGCTGCTTACCCGAGAAATATACATGTTGTGTTTGAGTTGCCTAGATAATTCTTATGTTTGGTTGAAATTTCAGTTTTGTTTGTATGAGAGCCTCTTAAAAACCTTCACATTGCAAATTTGGTTCCATTTGTTGAATTTGTTCTCGAGTTATGCAGAAATTTGATTTTTATAAGAGAGATCCCCCCCCCCCCTTCCCATTCAGACGAGAAATGAGTCTCGTACCATCATAAGAACCTTCTCCAGCCCTTATAACACTGAATTTAGTCCAGCTACTCATGACTTACGCGTTATCGGTTGCTGTATAAATATTTTGCTTTAAAGGGTGATACGGTCAAAATTTGGTCAAGGGAAAACGCGTGTAAATCGGTGAAATCGTTTATTTAAAAAATTAAATTTAATTTCTTTTTCAAGTTCAATTAGTATAAAATTCAGGAAAAATATTCAGTTAGGCTTCCGCTTTTCCAAATCCGAATTGCTGGGCCTTACGCATGATCCCTGCCATCAGATTTTGTACAGCCACCTTGTCCACCTTCTTCGCCGCAGAAAGCCAGTTTGCCTTGAACTGCTGCTCGTCCTCTAAGCAGTATTTTTGGTCTTCTTTGGGTTCCGCTTGACAATAGCCCAGTATTTCTCAATTGGGCGGAGCTCTGGCGTGTTGGAGGTTCTTGTCGCCGGGAACCACCTGCACGTTGTTGGCGGCGTACCACTCCATGGCCTTTTTACCGTAATGGCAAGATGCCAAATCCGGCCAAAACAGTACGGAACAACCGTGTTTCTTCAGGAAAGGCAGCAGACGTTTATTCAAACACTCTTTCACGTAAATTTCTTGGTTGACAGTCCCGGAAGCTATGAAAATGCTGGTTTTCAAGCCACAGGTACAGATGGCTTGCCAAACCAGATATTTCTTGCGAACTTTGACAGTTTCCGTGTGCTTGAAAATATCTGCTACCTTTCCCTTCCTTTTGCCGTATAAAACTCCTGTCCCGGAAGCTGCTTGTAGTCGGCTTTGACGTGGGTTTCGTCGTCCATTACCACGCAGTCCAACTTCGTCAGCATCGTCGTGTACAGCCTCCGGGATCGCGCTTTGGCCGTCGTATTTTGTTTATCATCGCGATTTGGAGTCACTACCTTCTTGTAAGTCGATAGTCCGGCTCGTTTTTGGCTCGATGCACGGTTGTAGACGATACACCCAGCTTATTTGCGGCATCTCAGAGAGATAGGTTAGGGTTTCGCTTGAAACTACCGGCAACTCTCTTTGTCGTCTCAGCGGCTTCCGGTTTTCGATTTCCCCCCGATCCAGACTTCCTGGCTGTCGACAAACGTTCCCCAAACACTTTAATTACATTTGTAACGGTTGATTTGGCAACTTTTAGCGATTTTGCCAACTTTGCGTGCGAGTAGCTCGGATTTTCGCGATGCGTGAGCAAAATTTTGATACGCTGCTCTTCTTGCTTGGACGGCATTTTGACAACTGAAGAGTGAATTCCAAAATCAAAATAGGAGCAACATTCTACACACACACACACCTTCAAAATGAGGGGTGTTCAGGTTTTTTAAATGCAAAATTGAAAGAAATACGTCAAGTTGATATTGACCAAATTTTGACCGTATCGCCCTTTATTCGTCAATAAATTCTCTTCCAACCTAACAACATTCCATCCAGCTACCTTGAACAAGATTAAAAAAACACAAACTTACCAGAAAATCATACGTTTGCTACCTCTAAGCTAATAAGAAGACGACACTTCTCGGATTTTTTATTATTTCGGTATGAAAACGAGTGGCGGGCCCATTGTTTTTTGAGAATTACTCAAAAACATACACAAAACCACCGCCAAAGCATCATTAATGAAAGATTATGAATGATTGAACAATAAAATATATATTTTAAAAAATTTCATAATTCAGAACATTAGTTTATCCACGCAATTTCCCTTCACTGTGGATTTTAAATTCAAATTATATTTTCCCCAAATTTTACAAAAATACAAAAATAAGTTTTTGAGTAAATTTCATGTAAAAAAAAATGTTCTACGATGGTTTTGACTTATGAATGTTCAAAGTCAGGGATGCTCGGGAAAATCGAAAAACTTCAATTGGCATTTTCCAGGAAATCTGGCAACACTGATTTTTTTAAAATTGTTTTTTGTTCATATATTAAAAAACCCTACGTGTGAAAAAAAAAAAATCGCCCCTTTGGCCCAACTTGTACTTTAGAACATCAAAATGTAAATCTAGGCGTCATTTTAGATACTAAAGGGCGATACGGTCAAAATTTGGTCAATATCAACTTGACGTATTTCTTTCAATTTTGCATTTAAAAAACCTGAACACCCCTCATTTTGAAGGTGTGTGTGTGTAGAATGTTGCTCCTATTTTGATTTTGGAATTCACTCTTCAGTTGTCAAAATGCCGTCCAAGCAAGAAGAGCAGCGTATCAAAATTTTGCTCGCGCATCGCGAAAATCCGAGCTACTCGCACGCAAAGTTGGCAAAATCGCTAAAAGTTGCCAAATCAACCGTTACAAATGTAATTAAAGTGTTTGGGGAACGTTTGTCGACAGCCAGGAAGTCTGGATCGGGGGGAAATCGAAAACCGGAAGCCGCTGAGACGACAAAGAGAGTTGCCGGTAGTTTCAAGCGAAACCCTAACCTATCTCTCCGAGATGCTGCAAATAAGCTGGGTGTATCGTCTACAACCGTGCATCGAGCCAAAAACGAGCCGGACTATCGACTTACAAGAAGGTAGTGACTCCAAATCGCGATGATAAACAAAAATACGACGGCCAAAGCGCGATCCCGGAGGCTGTACACGACGATGCTGACGAAGTTGGACTGCGTGGTAATGGACGACGAAACCTACGTCAAAGCCGACTACAAGCAGCTTCCGGGACAGGAGTTTTATACGGCAAAAGGAAGGAAAGGTAGCAGATATTTTCAAGCACACGAAACTGTCAAAGTTCGCAAAGAAATATCTGGTTTGGCAAGCCATCTGTACCTGTGGCTTGAAACCAGCATTTTCATAGCTTCCGGGACTGTCAACCAAGAAATTTACGTGAAAGAGTGTTTGAATAAACGTCTGCTGCCTTTCCTGAAGAAACACGGTTGTTCCGTACTGTTTTGGCCGGATTTGGCATCTTGCCATTACGGTAAAAGGCCATGGAGTGGTACGCCGCCAACAACGTGCAGGTGGTTCCCAAGGACAAGAACCCTCCCAACACGCCAGAGCTCCGCCCAATTGAGAAATACTGGGCTATTGTCAAGCGGAACCTAAAGAAGACCAAAAAAACTGCTAAGGACGAGCAGCAGTTCAAGGCAAACTGGCTTTCTGCGGCGAAGAAGGTGGACAAGGTGGCTGTACAAAATCTGATGGCAGGGGTCATGCGTAAGGCCCGGCAATTCGGATTTGGAAAAGCGGAAGCCTAACTGAATATTTTTCCTGAATTTTATACTAATTGAACTTGAAAAAGAAATTAAATTTAATTTTTTAAATAAACGATTTCACCGATTTACACGCGTTTTCCCTTGACCAAATTTTGACCGTATCACCCTTTAGGTACAAATCAAATTCCTGTATTGGGGCGTTTACGATCAAACGAATTATTAGTTCATCTCGAATATCAACAAGTGGGTCATCCGTGTGTGAAACTTTTTCGAAGAATAGGTTTCATCATACTTCGAGAGTGCAGTGCATTGCTACATCAAAAAGTTTTCCAAGAAGACTAGGTACATCACGAGAAGGTTAAATACTGAGAAGCTCGGCTCTTTTGCGTTCAATTACTAAGAGTTATTCATTCCCGTAACAGTTTCTGCAGAAGCGAAAATTGCGGAACAGACTTCACCTCCAACTTCGTCGGTTTCATCGAAGGAAACAGCTTTCACGGGAGAATTGATCCCTCTTAGCTCAGTCGTTAAAGGCGCAGCTACCCGAGCAGGTCCGAATAACTTGATAACTGGCCTTGGTATTTAGGAGCTCAGATTAAGAGGTAAAATACCTGAGGTTAATACCATATAATTGTTCCCACAATGATATGCGAATACCAAATTGAGGTAAGACAATACCAAGATAGTACCTCTAAGGTATTCCCAGGTATCCAAAATAACAAGTTTTGCTATTCGAGAGATATTTTGCTTCCAATTCTTAGGTATTTTGTTTAGGTATTTTACCTCTTAATCTGAGCTCTTTAATACCAAGGCCACTTATCAAGATCAACATTAGGTATTCATATGTTGTTGTCTCCTGCTCGGGTTGCAACCCCTCTTAAATGGGAGAATTGTGCCTAGCCACAGGAACCTTAATGAATATTTAGATCTGCTCAGAGGCTGTTATGCTCAGAAAAAGCCCAAGAAGCAATTATCCTGAAATAGGCACAGCAGGTTCAGGATCAATGAAATTATTTGAAGCAGCTTTGCGGACGAGTTCAACTGGCCATTTATAACCAGAAATACTTAAATGCCCGGGAGCCCATAAAAGATGGACAGCATTTAGTGAGCTGAGTTCTTCTAACTGCTAACTGTTTTATTGGGAAGAGTAGTTACTGAAATCGTGGTCTTTTCTATGATAGCTCTTGAGATGTTGCGTGATTAATGAATATGAACTTAAAATCTCCGTTTCGAAGCTTCTGACACTTTTACTTTTATTTCAAAGTAAACAAATGATTTAGCCCTCCTCAGCAGGAACACCAACATGTTCGGACACGATAGGAGAGAAGCAGCGATTGGCTGGTCTGCTCGAAATTCATTTTTTTATTATTCAAGATACCTGTGTTTTATGTTGGAAAATGTTCTCAAAACGAGCATCAGCATGAGTTTTAAGGATTTTAATTTTTCCGAACACTGATTGGAGTAAGCTTTGTTCATAATACACCTTGCCAAAATACGATCACGACAGATTTATTCAGAATGCTGAGTTCTTCAAATTTCACAAAAGATTCACTTAGAATTAAAGACAGATTTAACTATAACTTTAGAACCTGGTCCATTAGGAATGCTGAGTAAAATCCAGGAAAGAATATCGCGATTAGCTTACAATTAGCTGTAGAAATTTCATTTGAAATGCTGAACACTTTCAAAACCTCTGTCGGATTTGCCTAAGTGCTCAGTTAATATGCTAATTTATAACCTCTCAGGATGCTGAAAAAGATATGAACAAGAATCTTGGGCTATGAATGCTGTGCCAAATTAACTTCAAGTCCTTCTCCAAAATAATTATAATAATGAGGGCGGCTCGACAAGGCTTAGCCTCAACGCTCGATGGTGCCATCTATCGTAAGATAAATTTACTATCATTTAGTAGATTCTAGTATTACGGCTACTGTCAATGAATCACACCCAGGTGCCCCGAAAATGGTTACCACAGAGGATAACGTGACAAAAATCCATGATCTCGTTTCGCAGACCACCGATTGAAGGTGCGCGAGATAGCTGAGACAGTAGGCATCTCACGTGGGCATTACATTTTGGGCATCAGAAAGTTGTCGGCGCGATGGGTGCTGCGCTTGCTTACTCCGGACAACATGCGCAATAGCCTGGGACACGCACATATGAAAGAAAAAAAAAATTCACATATTAATTTTTGGGAGCCTTTTGGGTCCTTTTATAACTGTGCAAAATTTCAGCTCGATCGGTGAAACTATATTTTTGCGCCCGAGGTTTTAATTTTACATAGGATTTTATATGGAAAAACTAACGTTTACATAGAATAATCTGGCGAGGTGACCCGTTGCCATCTAAAATTTTTTTTCTTGTTTTCCAAGGAAACTTTTCTTCGAAGACCCCAAAGCAATCCAATGATTGTGGAAAAAGTTATTAAGCTAAAACTGATTACAATCCAAACGAACGGCTCATTGGACTGTTTTTCCTAGCAACACTGCCACCTGCAGCATGACCTGCAGCCTGCTGCTGTCGGCGCGAAGCAACCACGTTGTTGTGGGGCGTTTACTCAGCATTAGGCTTAGTGACCTTGAACGCACGCACACTACAGCGCCATTTAGATCAAAGGAGAGCAAGAAAGAAGGAACATCTTTTGGAGGAAAACAAACCATCATTCCTCTGCATGTGCTAGAAAGGAAAAGGTATTTAAGCGCAATCCGAAGTATTACTGCTTTGTTTCGTGACTATTACCGAAACATGGTTCCACTTATACACAGCGAGACCAATGAACACTCGAAAGGGTAGATTTTACACGTGCTCCGAAGAAGACACAGACTGTCCTATCGGCAAGAAAGGTGATTACCACCGTTTTCTGGGATTCACAAGGTGTCTACATCGATTACCTGGAGGAGGGCAAAACGGTCACAGGGGTCTACTATGACGAATTATTGGGACGATTCGACGTCGAATCGCAGAAAACACGGTCACATTTAGTGAAGAAAAAAATGGCTCTTCCACCATGACCACGCACCGACTCACACCTCCGCCGTCAACACAGCTAAATTGATAGAATTGGGCTACAAACTGCTTCACCATCCACCGTATTCTCCAGATTTGGCCCCGTGCGATGTCTTGAAATTTGAAAAAGTCACTCGGCGTGGAGTAATTTAAGTCAAATGGGAAGGTTTGTTTTTATTTTGTAGGCTGAGTACTTATTGCTTTCAAACTGTGTAGATTTCAAGATTAAAGCCTGTCCCCGTTGAATTTTGGACACCAACATAATAGCAGCAAAAAATACACAGAAATAAAAAAAACGATTGTTTATTTCACAATAATAGAGTTATAGCTACATTAGAAACAGTTGATTAAGATGTTAATCCTTCTTTCTGTAAAATTCTCTAACTCTTCTCTAACACCCGCCATCTGGTTCCGTACGGTATTCTCAGATACGTCAGTACCATTTGCTTTCTTCTAAGTTTCGAAGAGTTTCCGCTTAACTATAGCCCAGTACTTCTTTACTAAGCGCTGTTCTGGACAGTTTGGTGGATTGGATGTTTTTGGTACTTATTTGACCTCTTGTACCTTATTATACCATTTCAGGACGGATTTCGCATAGTGACAAGAGGCTGCT
Organism: Aedes japonicus; assembly: GCA_034211315.2. Classification (NCBI taxonomy): domain Eukaryota; kingdom Metazoa; phylum Arthropoda; class Insecta; order Diptera; family Culicidae; genus Aedes; species Aedes japonicus. Next base: position 18,655 of record JASCZW010014401.1, read on the forward strand.
ATTTTGAAATGTTTTTTATCATTAACCTACCTGGTGGCTATAGAAATTTTTTAAATTGTTTCTCAAGCTGTCAAAAAAAAACAAACATAGTTGGACAACAAGGACATCTGATTCATTGAAATTAAAGAAACATTGTTCAACGTTGAAAAAAAAACAAATCATGAACGTTTGAAATCGCAACAGGAGCGTTGTACGGCCTTCATGTCAACATTGCAAATGCATCTCTCGAAGCTATCAATCAACTGTATGCAATTCATTGCAATCAAGTTATTTTTGTACACTAAGTAGCTTAACATCCAGAAGAAATCTTCGATTAGGCAACACTGCGGCTGATGTTTCTGTTTGCGAATGTTGTTTTGTTTGGGTACAAATGAGATCGAATGGGTATTCAATAACGATAATGTTTTTTCTTGCGTAATGCGATGACACTTCATTTGGCCAAAACAAATATTGTCCATCTGCATGTTTTTGTAGAAACGGGATCAAAATTTTCTTCAAACATTCGTGGTTTGGAAATACCTCTCTCGTAAATGGCAATGCACAGCATCACTTTGTGTTAAAACTTATGTTTAATCTTATATTTCATATTCGGAGATGCAGTAGAACGATCCATGGAATAGTATCGATCGTTTCTGGGAATGTACGTCTTCAGAGGAAAGTAACTTTAGTCGGCCAAAAGGAGACATTTTCCGGAATATGTTTTTATCAACCAGTGGGAATGGGATTTCAGCGTCGTTATCTGTTTTGCTGAGTATTCCGGAGCGCTTGTCTTCTTTCGACACTTTATTCCGACCGTTTTCAGTGTTTTGCAGATGTACTGGTGAGAACAATTAAGCTATTTTGCGGCATCCCTTTGGCTCAGTGAATCCTTGTTGTTGAAGGCACAGAAAAGAGAACGAAGCCCTTTTGCATCCATAATTTTGGCTGGTCTTCCATTACGTTGCTTACGAGTAGTTGTTGGGCATCTTAGGATATGGTAAACAGTCGAAGCCGCAAAATATTATACCGTATACTTTTCACCGAGATTTCTGTGCAGTTCGTAGAACTGTACAACGCGCTTCCGAAATGCTTCTTGTGTCGACGGTATTTTGAGCAAAACTGGGAGAAAGAGGAGAGCGAGAGATAACGCAAACCCACTCTTATTCCACTCTGATCTCATTTGTTATTGAGCATAGGAGCCTTGAAAAAAATCCAACATTTTAGTTGCCACCCGTCAAATGGAAATTTTCATGTTAGTAACCCGCTAGTTCTCGAAGGTAATTTCAGGTCGCGAGCGGACTTGTTTTCTCTGCTGTCAGTTTTTTTTCGCAACTTTTCACTAAACATGAACAAAATAAATCTCTTAGTCTTAGTACTTTCATTCGGTGGCTAATTCATCAGTGAATATGGAAATTATCAATTGCCTGTTTCGGTTGTTTCGGGGTGGGCTGGTTTTGGAACTCACGACCGGATTCGCGTCCGTGCTGGCTTGTTATTGTCCTTCAAGACAACGATCATTGATGATCTATTTTAGACGTGTCTGCCATAATCATATCATTCGAGCAGTTCAGGATGACCTTTTCTCCCACTCGAACTTTTGTCCTTGAACACTGTAAGCTCCCGTCCCGTATCTGAAGTAACTGTATGCTCTCGTCCGATTGAGAAATGGCCTGGAGTGATTACCACCAATTTGTCAGAGAAATATATTGTGAGATCAATAGGGGGTTTTAATTTAAAAAAAAAACATGTTTTTCCACCTGTATCGATGATGGGCGTTTTTCCTAGCACAAACATATTTTTTATGAATTTCAAATGTTGTTTCTCGACTTTTAAACAAGAAAAATTCAACCATTTTTATTTTCACAAACCGACATGCAGCTTCACAACGTGACATTTATGCAAAGTGACAGGACTTAACTTTCAGTAACGGGGACTCCCATTATGACATAAATGTCAATTTATGTATGCTAGAAATGAATCCCTCTCGAAGATCATGGTTGTCACCTTGTCGTAGGTGAGAGGGCTAATCAAATGCAAAAGGCCAGCATGGGAGACTAAGAACATGATCAGCAGTGATAGTATCACACTCTACTTTCTTTAAATTGCCACGTCGTAGTACGTTTATTTGAAAGCACTGAAAGAGGTGTCTCACTGGCGGGTTTAGCCGCAATTCACTCTTATACGAAGCTGGGAACAATCTACAAATTCCTTCAAATAATTTAGGGAAACTACAAAAAGTGCACTTTTTATTTAGCTAGGGATCAGACCTTCTGAACTGAACAAAGGTCATTGAAACATGTAACTTAGGACAGATGCTGACAAGGAGTTAAAGGCTGGCGTTTTATAAAAAGAATAGGACGCGGATGGTCCGCTTAGGGAGACAAGTGGCCTTGAAGACAAAGAACAATTCTTCTCTATATCTTCTCTGTATTGTATGTCAGCTTCAAGAAACCTGCAGTCAACTTCACGTGATGACTATTCTGGAAACATAAAATGTCCGTATAGAGCTTACCTCATGTGGTCGGTTTTAATTGACAGTATATGGGACAGCAAATTTATTCAAAAACATGTGCTGAAATACTGTGGTATTCAGAATGACCAGTGGTCAAATGGTCAACATAGACATAGACTGGTCATTCTGATTATTCTGAATATCGGTACTAGCAGATATTATATACGATCACAAAGGAATGGAAACTCGTGAAAAATAACATAGGTCATAAGTGAGTAAAAACTAACAACAAGCTTGCACATCATCAAGGAGAGAACTTCATAATTAACTATTCTAATTTGCAAAATTATACAAATAATTGAAACTCACCACTCACTATCTTATGCGATGAGTCAACTTATATGACATTAAAAGACCATGACGGAATACTATAAAGAGATCGGCCAAGATCGGCCAAGGCCAAGACTAGGAAATTGGTTTCAGACAAATATAACAGACAATGAAAGGATAGTAAAAACAAAATTCAATAATGTAGAACACATGAAAAGAATAAGGCGAACAAAAATAAATGAATCAGAAAAGGTAAGACGAAATAACTCCTATGACCAAATGACACAAAACAATGGACATGAACATAATGCAAAGAAAGGAGAAGCAAACCTGGGAAATGTAACACCTTTTGAGGCAGTGTCAACAGCGTCTCTAAGGACGACATTATCCTTGCACGGCTGGTGAAATGCTTCAAAGGCGCCCACTTTCTGTGGTATAAATTTCACGGTGTTTCGTGCAGTGAGTCAAAAGTTATTCCAGATGGAAGCCGACGCAATTAAAATCGCAAAAACGTTGAAAATCGCCAAATCAACCGTGTATGATGTGCTTAAACGTTTCAGGGAGTTAAAGAGCGTGGATCGAGTGCCTCAAGGTAAGCGTCGTAGTGGATCATATGACCGCAAGCTGAACCAGAAGGTGTTGAGAACCGTTAGAGCAAACACTGGACTATCAGATAATGAAATCGCATAAAAATACGCTGTTGCTCAAGTGGCGAACCAGCCCAGGAGGCTGAAAGCCACTTTAATAAAGATAAAAAAAAAAAAAAATACGCTGTTGCTCGCAGTACCGAGTAACTCGAGCTCGGAAATTGTACCAGAAGGTTATGACGAAGTACCAAGGATGCCTGCTCATCGACGATGAAACCTACGTCAAAATGGATTTCGGACAGTTTCCTGGCCAAAAATTCTAAAGGGATATGCAGCTGCGGAGCAAAGACCAAAGTATTCGTGACGAATAAGGCAGTGGACTCGAAGCCGTACAAGGAAGAATGCCTCAAAAACCGCGAACTACCTTTCATTAAAGCCCATGAAGGTCCCGTGAAGCCGGGAAGTCATCCAGTGGTACCGCGATAATAACGTAGATTTCATCAATAAAAACATAAATCCACCCAACTACCCGCAGTTTCGGCCCATCGAGAGATTTTGGGCAATGATGGAGGGGAAGCTTAAGAAAAGTGGAAAAACGCGGCTCGGGACGCGACTCAGATGACCAAAAATAACGAACAAATGTGCCAAGGAAGTTGGCTCCGGAGGTGTGCAGCGTTTCATGGAAGAAAACAACAAAGTATCAAAAAGAAATGATTTGTATGGATATTTTTTCCTTAAAGTACAGTGAATAACCTTTGTTTTGATGTATTTAACTTATTTGTACGTCAATCCGTTACCGAGATACAGATGATTTTATTATTACGGATTCTAAGTGGACATAGCATTAACATTATATCAGCATCTTGAATGATATCTGTTGTAAAGTTGGATTTCAAATGCTAATTGAATGCTTGTAACCTGTAATAATCATTTAGAATGCAAAATAGCATTAAGGAAGCATTATCATAGCATTTCAGTAGAGCAGCCGTATATTGGGTCAGAAGCGGCATTTATTATGCATTTAAGGTGACCAGTTCGTCCT
>JASCZW010014402.1:0-23042 GCA_034211315.2 Aedes japonicus
CTATATATATAAAAATGGATTTCTGTCTGTCTGTCTGTCTGTCTGTCTGAACCTAATAGGCTCGAAAACTACTGAACCGATCAGCGTGAAATTTTGTATGGAAAAGGTTTTGGGGCCGGGGAAGGTTCTTATGATGGTTTGAGACCCCTCCCTTCTCTGGAAAGGAGGGCTCCCATACAAATGAAGCACAAATTTCTGCATAACTCGAGAACTGATCAAGCAAAGGAACCCAAATTAAGCATGCGGAAGTTTTTGGAGGCAATAAATGTTTATATGGTAGTCAGAGACCCTCCCCTCTCTAAAAGGGAGGCTCCCATACAAAATGAAACAGAATTTTCTGCATATCTCAAGAACTAATCAAGCAAATGGAACCAAATTTTGCATGTGGGGTTTTCTGGAGACAATTTTTTTTCTATGGTGGTTTGAGACCCCTCCCCCTCTCCTAGAAGGGGTGCTGTCATACAAATGAAACTAAAATTTCTCCATAACTCTAGATCTAATAAAGCAAATGGAACCAAATTTGGCATGCGGGGATTTTAAAGGCAATGATTGTTTCTACGATAGTATGAGACCCCTCCTCTCTCTGGGAGGGGGGTGTCATATAAATGAAACAAAAGTTTCTATATATCTCGAGAACTAATCAAATGGAACCAAATTTGGCATGTAGAGATTTTTGAAGGCAAGAAATATATCTAAGGTGACTCTTCACCCCTCCGCCCTCTGTAAGAGGGGGCTCTCATACAAATGAAACACACATTTGTGCATAACTCGAGAACTAATCAAGCATATGGAACCAAATTTGGCATCTGAAGGTTTTTGGAGGAGCGAAATGTATCTATAGAGGTTTGAGACTCCTCTGCCATCTGGAATGGGCCAAAGGGGGGGGCTTCCATACAAATGAAACACAAATTTCTGAATAACTCGAGAACTTATCAAGTTAATGGAACCAAACTTGGCGTGTGGAGTTTTTCGAAGGCAAGAAATGTTTCTATTGTGGTTTGAGACTCCTCCGCTCACTGAAAGAGGGGTCTCTAATATATATGAAACACGAATTTTTGCATAACTCAAGAACAAATCAAGCAAATGGAACCAAATTTGGCAAATGGAGGTTTTTGAAGGAAACAAATGTTTCTAAGGTGGTTTGAGACCCCTCCGCCTTCTGAAAGGGGAGACTTCCATAAAAATGAAACATAATTTTTAGCATAACTCGAGAGCCAATGAAGCAAATGAAACCAAATTTGGCATGTTGAGGTTTTTGGAGGCAAGAAATATTTCTATGGAAGTTCAATACCCCTCCCTATTTTGAAAGGGGGGGGGGATTCCCATACAAACAAAAAGCAAATTTCTGCATAACTGGAGAACTAATCAAGTAAATCAAACCACTTTTAGCATATGGGGGTTTTTGGAGGCTGGATTTCTATATGCATAAAAATGAATTTCTGTCTCTCTGTTTGTTTGTCAGACCCTTATAGACTCGGAAAGTTCTGAACCGACCAACGTGAAAATCTATATGAAGAGGTTTTTGGGGCTGGAGAAGGTTCTTATGATTGTTTGAGACCCCAACTCTCTCAGGAAGGGAGGCTCTCATACAAATGATACACAAATTACTTCATAACTCGAGAACTAAACAAGCAAATCGAATCAAATTTGGCATGTGGGGGGTTTTGAGCGCAAAAAAAAACCATAAAGATGCCAGTTATATTAAATTTACCTTCATTTAGTTGCAAGCGTAGCAGCGCACGCACCGGACGCAGCTATTATATGTATAACAATGAATTTCTGTCTGTCTGAACCTTATAGAATCGAAAACTACTGAACCGATCGGCGTGAAATTTTGCGTGGAGGGGTTTTTGAGGTCGTAGAAGGTTCTTATGATAGTCTGGAACCCCTCCCATATCTGGAAGGGGGGCTCCCATACAAATGAAACACACATTTCTGTATAACTCGAGAACTAATCAAGCAAAGGAAACCAAATTTAGCGTGTGGGAGTTTTTGGAGACAAGATATGTTTCTATGGTTTCTTGAGACCCCGCCACCCTCTGGAAAGGGGGGCTCCCATACAAATGAAACACAAATTTCAACCAAACATATCAAACATGAGAACCATCCCTACTGCCATGGAAATTTGTATGCAGGGGTTTATGGTTTGGAAAAGTATCCTATGATAGTTCGAGACCCCTCCCGCCTATAGAAAAGGGAGCTCCCATGCAAATGAAAAACAAATTCCTGCATAACTCGAGAACTAATCATGCAAATGGAACCAAATTTGGTATAGGCGAGTTTTTGAAGGCAAGAAATGTTTTTATTGTAGTTTGAAGCCCCTCCTCTCTCTGCAAAGTGGGGTCCCCATACAAATGAAACACAAATTTCAAACAAACATGAGAACTATGCCTACTGCTATGCAAATTTGTATGCAGTATGGCCGGAAAATTTGTATGCAGTATGTCCGGATTTTTTATGCTGGGATTTTTGGAGTCGGTGAAGGTCCTTATGATGGTTCGAGACTCCTCCCTCATCAAGAAGGGGGTGCTCCCACACCAATGAAACACAAATTGCCATATCACTCGAAAACTAATCAAGCAAATGGAATCAAATTTGGCATGTGGGGAGTTTTAGACAAGATTTTTTTCTAAGGTGGTTTGAGACCTCATCTCTCTGGTGGGAGGGGGGTAGGCCTCTCAAACAAACGAAACAGAAATTGGAACCAAACATCCCAAGTAACAATTTTGGTTTTATAAGGGTTCTGAAGAGCATGAATTAGACCTCAAGAATGCTATAAAACCATGATAAAACCAGCAATGTTCCTTGGGATGAGAATTATCCATGCAACTTAAACTCAAAATGTGTATTTCTAGGGTAAGAAGCATGTACTGATAGAAGTTTGACCCCTGCTTAGCCAAGAATGGGGGATGCTTGAGTTACTCTCAGTGCTACATTATGCACAAGAAATTGATCAAAGGTTATGCAAGGGAAAATTACATTCAAACTGACAGGATACGGCTTCGTTTGATGATACATTTTTTTGTCAATGAAATGCTTCTACGCAGAAAGAAAGACCTATAGAAACTACCGATCCAAAAGTTTAATTAAAAACATAAATCTTTGTTTTTTTTCAGAAACTACATTAGTAAACGAAAATATTTTAACCAGATGCATTCACAAAAACAACATAAATGAGCAGGTTCTATTAAATTTTCATTCATTTTGTTGCATGCGTAGCAAGGCTCGCACCGGGTTCAGCTAGTCTCTATATATAAAAATGGATTTCTGTCTGTCTGTCTGTCTGTCTGTCTGTCTGTCTGTCTGAACCTAATAGGCTCGAAAACTACTGAACCGATCAGCGTGAAATTTTGTATGGAAAAGGTTTTGAGGCCGGGGATGGTTCTTATGATGGTTTGAGACCCCTCCCTTCACTGGAAAGGGGGGCTCCCATACAAATGAAGCACAAATTTCTGCATAACTCGAGAACTGATCAAGCAAAGGAACCCAAATTAAGCATGCGGAAGTTTTTGGAGGCAATAAATGTTTATATGGTAGTCAGAGACCCCTCCCCTCTCTAAAAAGGGGGGCTCCCATACAAATGAAACAGAATTTTCTGCATATCTCAAGAACTAATCAAGCAAATGGAACCAAATTTGGCATGTGGGGTTTTCTGGAGACAATTTTTTTTTCTATGGTGGTTTGAGACCCCTCCCCTCTCCTAGAAGGGGTGCTGTCATACAAATGAAACTAAAATTTCTCCATAACTCTAGATCAAATAAAGCAAATGGAACCAAATTTGGCATGCGGGGATTTTAAAGGCAATGATTGTTTCTACGATAGTATGAAACCCCTCTTCTCTCTCTGGGAGGGGGGGGGGGGGTGTCATATAAATGAAACAAAAGTTTCTATATATCTCGAGAACTAATCAAATGGAACCAAATTTGGCATGTAGAGATTTTTGAAGGCAAGAAATATATCTAAGGTGACTCTTCACCCCTCCGCCCTCTGTAAGAGGGGGCTCTCATACAAATGAAACACACATTTGTGCATAACTCGAGAACTAATCAAGCATATGGAACCAAATTTGGCATCTGAAGGTTTTTGGAGGAGCGAAATGTATCTATAGAGGTTTGAGACTCCTCTGCCATCTGGAATGGGCCAAAGGGGGGGAGGGGGGTGGGCTTCCATACAAATGAAACACAAATGTCTGAATAACTCAAGAACTTATCAAGTTGATGGAACCAAACTTGGCGTGTGGAGTTTTTCGAAGGCAAGAAATGTTTCTATTGTGGTTTGAGACTCCTCCGTTCACTGAAAGAGGGGTCTCTAATATATATGAAACACGATTTTTTTCATAACTCAAGAACAAATCAAGCAAATGGAACCAAATTTGGCAAATGGAGGTTTTTGAAGGAAACAAATGTTTCTAAGGTGGTTTGAGACCCCTCCGCCTTCTGAAAGGGGAGACTTCCATAAAAATGAAACATAATTTTTAGCATAACTCGAGAGCCAATGAAGCAAATGAAACCAAATTTGGCATGTTGAGGTTTTTGGAGGCAAGAAATATTTCTATGGAAGTTCAATACCCCTCCCCATTTTGAAAGGGGGGGCTCCCATTCAAATAAAAAGCAAATTTCTGCATAACTGGAGAACTAATCAAGTAAATCAAACCACCTTTAGCATATGGGGGTTTTTGGAGGCTAGATTTCTATATGCATAAAAATGAATTTCTGTCTGTCTGTTTGTTTGTCAGACCCTTATAGACTCGGAAAGTTCTGAACCGACCAACGTGAAAATTTATATGAAGGGGTTTTTGGGGCTGGAGAAGGTTCTTATGATTGTTTGAGACCCCTACTCTCTCAGGAAGGGAGGCTCTCATACAAATGAGACACAAATTACTTCATAACTCGAGAACTAAACAAGCAAATCGAATCAAATTTGGCATGTGGGGGGTTTCGAAGGCAAAAAAAACCATAAAGATGCCAGTTTTATTAAATTTCCCTTCATTTAGTTGCAAGCGTAGCAGCGCACGCACCGGACGCAGCTATTATATGTATAACAATGAATTTCTTATAGAACAATGAAAACCTTATAGAATCGAAAACTACTGAACCGATTGGCGTGAAATTTTGCGTGGAGGGGTTTTTGGGGTCATAGAAGGTTCTTATGATAGTCTAGAACCCCTCCCATATCTGGAAAGGGGAGGGGGGCTCCCATACAAATGAAACACACATTTCTGTATAACTCGAGAACTAATCAAGCAAAGGAAACCAAATTTAGCATGTGGGAGTTTTTGGAGACAAGATATGTTTCTATGGTTTCTTGAGACCCCGCCACCCTCTGGAAAGGGGGGCTCCCATACAAATGAAACACAAATTTCAACCAAACATATCAAACATGAGAACTATCCCTACTGCCAAGGAAATTTGTATGCAAGGGTTTATGGTTTGGAAAAGTATCCTATGATAGTTCGAGACCTCTCCCGCCTCTAGAAAAAGGGGCTCCCATGCAAATGAAAAACAAATTCCTGCATAACTCGAGAACCAATCATGCAAATGGAACCAAATTTGGTATAGGCGAGTTTTTGAAGACAAGAAATGTTTTTATTGTAGTTTGAAGCCCCTCCTCTCTCTGAAAAGCGGGGGTCCCCATACAAATGAAACACAAATTCCAAACAAACATGAGAACTATGCCTACTGCTATGCAAATTTGTATGCAGTATGGCCGGAAAATTTGTATGCAGTATGTCCGGATTTTTTATGCTGGGATTTTTGGAGTCGGTGAAGGTCCTTATGATGGTTCGAGACTTCTCCCTCATCTGGAAGGGGGGTGCTCCCACACCAATGAAACACAAATTGCCACATCACTCGAAAACTAATCAAGCAAATGGAACCAAATTTGGCATGTGGGGAGTTTTAGACAAGATTTTTTTCTAAGGTGGTTTGAGACCTCATCTCTCTGGTGGGAGGGGGGGGGGGGGAGGCCTCTCAAACAAACGAAACAGAAATTGTAACCAAACATGAGAATTATCCATGCAACTTAAACTCAAAATGTGTATTTCTAGGGTAAGAAGCATGTACTGATAGAAGTTTGACCCCTGATTAGCCAAGAATGGGGGATGCATGAGTTACTCTCAGTGCTACATTATGCACAAGAAGTTGATCAAAGGTTATGCAAGGGAAAATTACATTCAAACTAACAGGATACGGCTTCGTTTGATGATACATTTTTTTGTCAATGAAATGCTTCTACGCAGAAAGAAAGACCTTTAGAAACTACCGATCCAAAAGTTTAATTAAAAACATAAATCTTTGTTTTTTTCAGAAATTACAATAGTAAACGAAAATATTTTAACCAGATGCATTCACAAAAACAACATAAATGAGCAGGTTCTATTAAATTTTCATTCATTTTGTTGCATGCATAGCAAGGCTCGCACCGGGTTCAGCTAGTCCCTTATATAATGAACATCAAACGAGATCCTGATCAATCCCAGGGGATATTCTGAAGGATTTCGTCTGAAACTGATTTTAATAAATTACTGTAGCTATGGTGAAGCTGATGCGATAGACACCAGTGCTACTATCTTCAGCAAGTCTGTCTAACGACAATGTTGATATGGTAGCACGTTATTTTGAGACAATGACGGAGTCCCCTGCACGTCCACGAGAAATCACTGGGATGTTGGATAAAATGGTTGGGTTTGTAGCAGGATCCGTTTTGGTAAACGGTGTATTGAATTTAACTGAATTCGGCAAGAATAAGATTTTCAACTATGTTCCCGATTCATGCTCTGTACAGAGATGCACAGTAAATTTAAACCAACAGTAAGGCTGCTGTTGGGGCCACTCAGAAGTGTGGATGTAGTAGAATTCAACAATGCTTTAAAATATCGAGTTTGAGATCCGATTTAGACCAACAATAAGGATGCTGTTGGGGATATATTTTATAATCGTACAGATTGGGCCTCATATTGCTACGAAACTTTGTCCACGCGTAGGGTTCAACAAGAATAACAAAAAGATAGATTAAAAAAATCAGGGTTGCCAGTTTTCCTGGAAAATGTCAATTGAAATTTTTCGATTTTACCGAACATCAATAAGTTCAAAAATAAACAACTCAAGAATGATTCATAGTAGAACAATTTTTTTCCAACTATAATGAAATTTTCTCAAGATTTTGAAAAAAATATAAACTTGAACAATTTTCAATTACACAGAGTAAGTTAGATAAGCTACATTCCAGAGCACTGATTGGCTAGCGAATAAAACGAAATTATGTACGAAATGTCACTTAAGGTTTGCAATTACAAGTGAGGAAACTTGCCTTACCAATCAGACCAAGTCCGGTGTAGCCTCTGCTATACACAGAAGTTGTCTTCATTGTAATCGCTCCGTAGCTGTACCTCGCCAGCCTCGCTGTCTGCAGAGAGACCGCAGGTCGCCTTCTACTTGATCGATCCACCTTGCATGTCGTCTGACATGCTTACGACATGCTCAGCCCATCATAGTCGACCGATTTTAGCGGTTTGTACGATGGGAGGTTCTCCCACCAGCTGATGCAATTCGTGGTTCATTCGCCTCCACGTTCTGTCTTCCATCTGCCCTCCACCGTAGATCGTACGCAGCATGTTCCGTTCAAAGACACCAAGCCGCGTTGGTCCTCCGCTAGCAATGTCCAAGTTTCGTGGCCGTACAGTCTTGTAGATGGTCAACTTTGTAATTTGGTGAACTTTGTTCGATCTTAGCGTCCTTCGGAGTTCAAAGTAGGCGCGATTGCCAGCCATAATGCGGCTTTGTATTTTTATGCTGGTGTCGTTATCGGCGGTCACCAATGAGCCTAGATACACGAATTCGCCTACTACATCACTGTCGATCTGAACTCGTAGTAGGAGGCTAACATTGTCTTCTCTTGAGCCTCTTCCCTTCATGTATTTTGTTTTCAACGCATTAATCACAAGCCCAATCCTACCAGCTTTAGCCTCAAGTCTTTCCGCCATCGTCTCAAAGCTACGTGCTACGATATCAACGTTGTCGACGAAGCCAAACAGTTGGACAGACTTTTTGAAGATCGTGTCATTCGTGTCTATCCCAGTTCTACGGATTACACCCTCCAATGCAATGTTAAACAACAAACATGACAATCCATCACCTTGTCGTAACCCTCTAGGAGATTTGAAGGGACTCGAGAGCGCCCTGATACTCGGACGACACACATTATTCAATCTATCATTGTTTTGACCAACCGCGTCAGTCTTTCCACAGTTTAAGGATTATATATCGAAGGAAAGTTATCACTATTAGATGCTTCTAGTAGCCAATATCGCTTCTTAACAGCTACTGTAATATTTTCACATATTATTAAAACGATGAGAACATGGTTTCCAAATAAAGTTTCTGACCTTTAGGCTCCCCCCCCCCGCTCCTTTACTCACCAACCAAGCCACGAGTGCTCATGAGAACGTAAACCTTTGATAATCAAGCACGAAGAAACAATAATTCGCCTAAGGCTTAGCTTAAAGAACAGATTAATTAACCATCGGCTCCGTAAAGGATTTTAGTTGAGCCATAAAAACAAACTAGTTTAAAAAGTGAGCAACTTTTGACCTAGCGGCAACCAATCGAATGGGAAACAAGCCGAACAACCGGCGTCTGAAAAATGTACGAGCAAACAAGACGACGACAGTTTAAGGAACTTTTTCACCGAAATTTCACCATGACAGAAAATTATTTTTCCGTCTTTTCCAAGAAATTTGTCTGTACTGTGGAAAATTTTGAAGGACATTTTTTAAAGATTAAATTTTTTACAATTTTTTGAGAAAATAAAATTAAAGTTTGGAAAAAAAATTGTTCTACGAAGAATCGTTCTTGAGTTATGCATTTCTGAAGTTAGTGATGTTCGGGAAAATCGGAAAACTTCAATCGGCGATTTTCAGGAAAACTGGCAACCCTGATATTTTTTTAAATATTCATTTTTGTTCATATATCCATGAACCCAACGCGTGGACAAAGTTTCGTAACAATCTAAGACCCTTTGGCCCAAGATAGTACGATAATAAAAAAAATCCCCTGTTCTGTGTGGGTGGTTTATTTGTGTGGGTGGTTTATTTCAGTAGAATTAGTAACTAAGAAGTAAGAAGAGTCCTTAGTAAAAAACTAAGGACCACAAAATGGGGTTTATTTTATGTATGCAGGCACGTAAATTATTTCATGATGGCTGTGGAACAGAAAAAAAGGTTTTTGTATTTTTTAAGACGGAAGTTGAGTAATTGACCTACTTAAGGACTAAGATCTGAAAATTAAGGATTTGATTATCATTTACATACTCGTAGAAGAGTTTGTCTCGAGTTTGTTGTCGGATTTGACTATATTTGCATATAATTTTAGTAAGTTTTTTCAAGGTTTACTATAAAATAACTGAAACTATTTACATGATCAAATAATCATATTTACTGTTTTAATAACTTGAGGCTAAGAACGGAAACATAATAAACCATGAAAAATGTAGTTCAAATTTTCTGATAACTCTAGTTTTGTACTGGAGCTATAAATGATTCTTTATGTCTTTGAAATCAATATATATAAAAATGAATTTCTGTCTGTCTGTCTGAACCTTATAGACTCCAAAACTACTGAACCTATCGACATGAAATTTTGAAATAAATATAAATATTTCTATGGTGGTATGAGAAGGAAAGGCTTTCATACAAATGAAACAGAAGTTTCTGCATAACTCAAGAACTAACCAAGCAAATAGAACCAAATTATACATGAACTCCTATGGAAGCAAGAAATGTTTCTATGGTGGTTCGACACCCCACCTTTTTCTGTTAGGGGAGGGGGGAGGTCTCATACAAATGAAACACAAGTTTCTGCATAACTCGAGAACTAATCAAATAAATGGAACCAAATTTGGCAATCACAGGTTTTTGAAGGCAGAAAATGTTTCTATGGTGGTTTGAGACCCCTCCGCTCTCTGTAGAAGGGGTCTCCTACACAAATGAAACACAAATTTGTGCATAACTCGAGAACTAATCAAGTAAATGAAACCACATTTGTCATATGGGTATTTTTGGAGGCAGGATTTCTATATATATAAAAATGAATTTCTGTCCGTCTGTCTGTCAGAGCCTTAAACTCGAAAAGATCGGTTCAGAGATCAGCGTAAAAATTTGTACGCAGGGGGTTTTGGGACTGGGGAAGGTTCTTATGGTTGTTTGAGACCCCATCTATCGTGAAGAGAGGCTCCCATACAAATGAGACACAAATTTCTGCATAACTCGAGAACTAATCAAGCCAATGGAACCAAATTTGGCATGTGGGGTTTTTGAAGGCAATGATTGTATGGTGGCTTAAGAAACCTCCCCTCTTCTGGAAGGGAGGGCTCCCATACAAATGAAACACAAATTTCTACCAAACATGAGAATTATCCAGGGGTTTTTATCGGGTTTTTTATCTGATAGAAGTTTGAACCCTTGCTTAGTCGAGAAAAAAAACTCATTCCGACAAATAATCATAAACGTTTCAGTTGTACTGAATTTTCTTTCATTTAGTTACAAGCGTAGTAGTGCTCGCAGCTAGAAGGAAATAAATGATTATAAACAATTTATTAACTATTTCATAAAATATGTCTCAACTGGAGATCCGTTATTTTCAAAATAAAAAGAACGTATCTCTATATGCATATAGATAATAACTTATGAACAGTAGAAAATATCTTAAAGCTGAACAATCTAAGAAACGAAGACAAAATTGACGTGGATCGAAAAAAGCTTTTAAAAAACGGAACAGACTCACCGAGTTCTGTTACTCGAAGAAATTACACGTTTGCCTGTTCCCCATGAAAATCTAGAGCCAAAAAATATGTCAGTTTCAATATTTCTTAGGGTTTTTGGAGAAAAAAAACTTTCGGTTGCTTGCCGTATTGAAATACTTTATTTAGTTCTCAGTGATTTTGCGGATCACTTTTGATGTTTTCGTACGATTTGAAAATAAAAGTATTGTATCTACGTTTTTCTTCGTTGAACAAGTTAGCCTTCTGATCACGAAACGGCTCTGGTTGCAACAATAAAAATAGGACTTGAAGGGGAAAAGAAGTCGCAGGGACTACTTAGTCAAAATTCGATCAAATTCAAGAGAGTTTTCAAAGTTTACCCTATAAACTAATTAATCATAAACGGTTAAGAGACGTAACTAAGTTCAACCTTGACATATGACAAACAGCCCCTAACCATTTCTAATGGTTTCCTTGTTGCGACAGTGTTTCTTTTTCCTCCTCTTAGTCCAACTGCCTACTACCGAAGCGGACGGCAAACACCGTCATAAATCTCATATAGTTTGCTGTTTATTTTTACGACGATCATCATAAACTTGTACTCCCGAGCTGCAGTGGTTTGCCGGTTCTTCGGTGATGTCCTGCATTTATCAAGCTTTTTTTACCTAACCGCATTCGCCAAGTTGCAAAGTGTGACATCTTCTTCTTCCAGACATTTTATGTATCCCACAACGAGCGTTTTGCCAGCACTCAACTCGTCTTTCTGCAGTATGTCTAAGTCATAGACATCGAGTAGACTATTCCTACACACAACAGAAACGACTAGCTAACGGGTTTCATTAACGGGTGATAATGCAACCCCTCTCGAATGCGAACGAGAATAAGTCGCACGTGGTTGAGACCTACTTTCCGGCGAACATACGCCTTCGAGCCTTGAAGGTCAAATCGGTGGATCCGATTCAAAACAAATCATTTGACATCGGTGGGTATCATAAATTCATCTGGGAGCAGTTTTTCGTCCACAGATGGAAAGTATCTGGCGTTTAGGGTATGTTTTTCTGTCTGTCTCCTCGATTGCCCGAACGCAGTTTTTCTTCATTTATTGGTTCGTCGCGAATTTGAGAGGGGCAAAATAGATTTATTGCCGTGGACCAGCTCACGCTAGCGAGGACAATAAATTTCGGTATGGTTTTTGGACGCCAGTCTAGATTTCGTTTGTCATGAATCTGATGATAATGTAAAATATTGAATGTTTTATGATGCTCGATAAAGGAATTTGATTAGATCGGAAAAAAAGTGCGTCCATTTATGATGACTTGGGAGAAGTTTATCTGTTTGTTTATTGTAATACATAGACCATACAGTGTTAGAATGACGTGATGTTCTGCACTCAAGCAATACAGTAATACTAATATTATTCATCAATTATGATTATAAAATCCTAACAGCACACATGTATCCACCAATTGCAGTTACGTTTAAGAACTTTAAAACAACCCTAGTAGCACACATGTTGCCATTCGGTTGAGATAACATAAATATGACTGGCTTAGTCATAATCAAGTTACAACTAATTATGACCGTAGTGTGCTACTTGGGAATGTTCAAGCCAATGCTAATTACTTCGGAGTGTTCAGTCAAACTTCAGCAGGAACGTTGCCAACTTATATATGGTCATACACAAATTCCCAAAAGATTCCACAGATATTGGAAAGATTCCCGCACAGCTGAACCAATCACACTGAAATACATTGAGTTGCACTATCATAATAGATGTTCGCATCTCAACATACTCGCAGTGATTGACCACCGAATGTTTCAAGCTGAAGCCCAAAGGTGCAACACGATCTGTAATCATTTGCATCTGAAAATAAAGAATGGTGTCACCAGATGAGCTCGAAATATTTCCTACGAACACTCACGGTGGTTTCTTGAATTGAATAGATCATACGACACCAGATATAGCACTCCATGACATAGACACAGGCTGTGGCAGTAAGCAGAAGTGATACGAAAGATACTTCACTTCTAATGACCAGAAATACAACCAAAGAAACGATAATCATGACGCTGTAGTGGGTCACGGCGTAGACGTAGTTGACAAGAGGCTGCAACACCTGCAGGTTCCTAAAATCACAACAGAGCAAGTTATGATCTTCATTCCGAAAGATTCGATAAAACCACCTACCTTAACACTTCCACGTGTTGGGCTACAATGGTTCCCAACTTCTGCTTCGAATGCTTCAATTCCTGTGCTTCACCTATTTCTAACCCAATGTTTTCATAACCACGAGCCACATTCATCAGCATATTTTTCAATCCCATTAAGAGAGGCATTATTTTGAGTGGTACATAGAAATACCTGCAGTTCCAGAAGATGGCTATCGTGTAGAGGAATGTCATGTTCATCAAACGAGCTGCTGTGGCCCCCAACACGTCAAATTGTTTCGGTATGTAGAACAAACGATCCCGAACTGAACTAGGAACAACGAGCAGCACTTGATCAAGGCAAATCAGAAGAAAAATGGCCAAAGTAACTTTGCCGAATTTGTTAGTAGATCCACGTCGAACCCTTACATCGTATGCGGCGTCTCTTTTGATGAAAACGTTTGCTTGCCTAACAACTTCATCGTAGTGGCCAAGGATGCACACTTTGGCGGAGATAGTTACTTGACCAACTAACAAAGCAATGGACGTGCCAAGCCCTGCCAAATCATCGTCATCCAAGATACTGAATACGACCTTTGCGAGAGCTATGATGAACTGGTAAAATCCGAGCAGTCGATACAGTGCTAGTCAACAGCGCTTCCAAGGTTTGCCTCCGACCATCGAATGAATTCCTCCACCAACTAGGATCAAGTCCAGACAACGATCGTATTCGCAGGCCAGATAGGGCTGCAACGATCTACGAAGATTGTTCCATTTGGTGTTGGTATACCTCAACAGACATCTCCAGTTAACAACCATTTTGACGAAGCCGTATCTGATAACTGAAGAAAAACTTTCCAGTCGTTCCAGCAGTGAGCGCAACTACAGCAGTGTGGGAACGGGTACACTCACGTCGAGAACCCTCATTACGGGTGTCACTGCACGTGCAAATCAAGTGGAGAATCACTTCAGCGTTAATGATTAGCTGTCACTTAGCTGTCACATTTCCACCGTTAAGTGACACCTCTATATTGTGTCCTTCGTCTGTTGGTCGATGACGCATATTCGTACACTAAAACTTAGAGAGTGGAATTTCGTGAGAGTTCTCCATTGGTGTAAATGAAAACTAGGGAAGTCATCCCAAGTAACATTGCCAAAACCATCCAGCCTTATTAAGTTTTATTAAAGTTTTATGAAAGCCACTAGAAACCAATTTGCTTTTATTCTGGCAGTAAGAGGTGCCAATAGGTTTCTAATTTGAGTCAGGTTTATAAAAACCTACACAGCTTCTTTACAACGATCTTAAAACCTTGTCTTCTGAAATTCCTTTAACTCCTATCAATGGTTTTATTGGCTTTGAGAAATGTCACCAAATGACCAAATAGTTTTGTAGTAGCCATTGCGAAGATATATTGGCTTTTTGGCAAAACTGTGATTTTTTCCAATCGCCAAATTGAAATACAGCTGTGACCATTTGGCCCTAAGCTGGTTTTGATGGCAGCCAATAGGTTTTATTAAGGTCATAACATTTTTCACTAGAACATTTTCAAAAATTTTACGGTCTTGTAGAGGTTTTATTAATTTGTTTTCACAACCATCTATAGAGTGGGCCACCTTGTACACATTTCGGCTTTAAAGATGCATAGAGGAAGTGCTGGTGGACAAAACAGTTTTGAATGTAGTTTTATCAACAAAGCCGGGAGGAGTGCTATACGGCTAGAATAAAACTAAAATTGTTACTTGGGATTCCTTTCAGAGAATTCGGAATTAGAATCAGAATTCACAGAAGTTTTTTATTAGAATTAAGGTCAGTTGAATCCAAATTAATCCGGAAACCTTTAAAACACTGTAACTTCAATTTGGGAGATTATCTGGGATGGTCTGAACCATCACAAACTGTCCTTACGTGTAGAACTAAGAATTTAAAGGTCAGGGTAGGTCCGAATAAGTAACGCAGTATTTTGTTTCAGTGTGGAATTCTTCTAGCTATCGCAAAAGCCATCTGGTTACCAGCATATTAAAGAGGGACTGATGAATATGTAAACAAACTATTGAAGCGCCTAAGAAAATATGGATTTCAAAAGACAACGGATTTTGCAGTTGCATTTGGTGGGAAAGCGTCCCAACCAGATACTGGCCAAGACTTGGAAGCAAGGAATATGCCGCACATTAATCGACCGGAAGTTGAAAAGATGGAGGACGAGGGGAACCATCGATCCAAAGAAAAAACCAGGTCGTCCTCGCAATGTACGTACCAAACGGCTTGTAAAGGCGGTGCGTGAGCGAGTTCGCCGAAATCCTTGTCGTTCTTCGCTCAAACGCTCAAAATGACAGGGTCTATGCAGCGAGTGTTCAGAATATCCCTTCTTCAATTCGCGCAGTTCAACGCTTCCAACATCATACTTCGGTCATGGTTTGGGGAGCGATTTCTGCGGAAGGTCGTCTACCACTGCTTTTCATTGATAAGGGTGTAAAAATCAACGCAGCATACTACGTAAAAGAGGTCCTGGAAAAGCATTTTAAGAAGCAAACTTCAACGATGTTCGGTAACCGCGAATGGGTGTTTCAACAGGATTCTGCGCCGTCCCATGGAGCAAAGATTACCCAAGCAGGTTGCACCAAGAATTTTCCAGACTTTATTCCTAAGGAATTATGGCCAGCTTCTTCGCCAGATGCAAATCCTCTGGATTTCTCTACTTGAGGAATTATGAAAGCTCACATTAGAGATCTCAAACCAATCCGAAACACTAGCACTAAAGTACAGCAATTAATATCAAAGAAAATAATTCAAATAGAGGTATTCCACTTTCGATTTCTGGGTAAATTTTTAGAAAGGCTTTCCGACACAAAAATGTGCGTGTCTGCCTGTTTACATAGTTGACTTTTTCTCCAATTATAGTGCTTTCATTCAGCCATGTCGAGGGATTGCCCGGACGCACAATCGCCCTGTGACAACCAAGTAGTTGTTGCAACATCGCGAATATAACTGTCCGTTTACCAACCCCAAGGGCCAGATTCTTCGGGAGGCTTTGGCTAGGCTCGATGTGGACCTTGCCAACGTAGATACCAAGAGTACCTTCCACAGAAACGGAGCGGAATCGTTAATCGATGTAACTTTCAGCAGTCCTGGGCTGCTTAACAGGGTGGAGAGTGGATGATGGCTACACCCATAGTGACCACTTG
The DNA here is from genome assembly GCA_034211315.2 of Aedes japonicus. Classification (NCBI taxonomy): domain Eukaryota; kingdom Metazoa; phylum Arthropoda; class Insecta; order Diptera; family Culicidae; genus Aedes; species Aedes japonicus. The sequence continues at coordinate 16,087 of JASCZW010014402.1, forward strand.
GTGGTTATTGTATCGTCCACAACACAAGGCAGCGTGCGGAAGGAGTAGAATCTACTTCATTCGCCCGCAGATGGAGGACGTCCTACTTTGATGTAGAGACATTTAAAGAGGCGCTTGAGAGGGAACGAGTCTTACGAAAAACTATGGAACCTTGCGGTGAACGACTCGTTATGACACTTACACAAGCGTGCGATGCGACCATGCCGAGGTAAGTCAAACCGAGGAATGGAAGATCGCTGGTGTACTGATGGATGGAGTCGACCGCCGACCTCCAAAGAACATGCCTCCGCGCAAGACGGAGGATGCAAAGAGCGTGGTCCGACGCCGAGAGAATCGAGCGTAGAGAGGCACTAGTCGCCGCGAAGGCCGCGCTAAAGAGGGAGATAAAGGCCAGCAAGCGAGCCTGCTTTGAGGGTCTGTGTCAGAAGGCGGTGACGGTGGTGACGCCTACCGGGTAGTAATGGCCAAAACCAGAGGATCGGCGGCTCCGACCGAGCGTTCATCAGAGCTGCTGCAGGTGATCGTTGGGGATCTCTTTTCGATCCACGACCCGAGTCCATGACCCCACGCCGCCGTAACTTTGTCCCATGACCAGCGTTCCAGTATCCCAGACCTTAACGCTGTCATAGCGACGGAAAGGTGGACGGCTCCGCCGAACACCCGTGATCACGTGGGCATTGATAATGGTACAACGGGGGCCGGCGACGAGGCGACGGTAACGGACGATGTACTTATTGCGATAGCAAAGTCGCTATAGATGAACAAAGCGCCAGGACCGAATGGTATTCCAAACCTGGCCATCAACTTGCTGGCTCCCGAAATGTTCAGGGTGGTGATGCAAGGGTGTCTGATCGGGGGCATCTTCCCGGACGCTTGGAAAATTCAGACCCTAGTGTTGCTACCAAAGACAGCGAAGCCACCAGGGAATCCATCGGCAAATAGACCTATATGTCTGTTGGATATAGCGGGTAAGGCCCTCGAGAGGGTAATCAGTGTGGCTTCCGTAAAGGGAAGTCGACGGCGGATGCCATTCTGTCCGTCACCAAGACGACCGAAGTGGCAATCCAGCGCAAGATTCGAGGAGTCCGCTACTGTGCGTTAGTAACCCTTGGCGTGAGAAATGCGTTCAATAGCGCCAGTTGGCTGGCTATCGCCGACTCGCTCCAGCGCCTCTAGGTTCCTGGGTACCTGTACAAGATTCTGGGAAGTTGTTTCCAGAATAACGTACTGGTCTACAATACAGAGGTAGGCCAGATACGTGTTCAGATTAACGCAGGCGACCCACAAGGTTCGATCCTGGGTCCGGTGCTATGGAACACGATGGAACACATCACCCTAGAGATATGTGGTGAATCCATTCAAGAGGTGGAGCCAACGGCCTCGCACTCCATTGGCATTGTGGAGAGATGGATGACTTCCAGGAAACTGGCGCTAGCCCATCATAAGACTGAGGTCACGGTTGTTAATAACCCACAATCGGAGCAACACGCGAAGATTAGTGCAGGTCATGACCTGGGGTCGACGATAAGCTATCATTTACCAGCCACGTCGACTACGCCAGCGAGAAAGCCTCTATTGCTATACCGGCATTATCCCGCATGATGTCGAATAGCTCGGCAGTGCAAGATAGTAAGCGTAAACTCCTGGCCAGTGTCACCCTGTTCATACTTAGGTACGGCGGGCCGGCATAGTAAGCTAGAGAGTACGCACAGGCTTAAGTGCCTAAGAGTGGTTAGTTCATACCGAACGGTATCAAGCGACGCGGTCTGCGTCCTAGCGGAGATGAAGCTAATAGGCATCGTCAAAAAAGAGGATGTAGAGTGCTTTGAACAACGTGGAACAAGAGGTATTCGAAAGACCACTAGAGCCGCATCTATGGTTAAGTGGCAACGGGAATGGAACAACTCCACCAAAGGTCCTCCGCATGTATCGAGTGCGCGGAAGTTGAGGAAACCGTGAAACATGTGTTCTTCGCATGTCCTAGTTTCGACGGCGCGAGATTCGACAAGATAGCTGTAAGCGGTCGCGACACGATTCCGGATAACCTGATCTAGAGGATGTGCCAAGACCGGTACATCTGGGACGCTCGATTGTGCTTGATCTCTAACAAAAATGGCGAAACGGTAGGTGGCAGGGACCACCTAACTACTAAAGCTCTAAGTAGTTAGACATAGTGGGTACTTAACAAGCAAAACAGCCCCCTCCCCGAAGTAATACCGAGGTGTTTTTTTTTGTGGCTCGAAGAGTTGGCACCATCATCCCCTCACCCTGAGTTCTTCAAGAGTCTGGTTGCAGATTGTCCATCCGGTCTAAAAAAAAATCTAAAATCGCGAATATTATTCTCACATCAGGTGAATAATTATATGATAATTATAATATGTCATACCAATACTGGGGCATGGAAGGGACCATCAGGGCACCCGATTGGAGCAGACTGTAGTAGGATACCAACGCACCATTGCTAACAGTTTGTGAAAAGAGGACGGGCTCTCCTCCGAACTTCCTCGGGCTCACACTGATCAAGTCAAACAGATAGGAGAGTCTGTTGGTCTCAGACCATGTTTCCATGTTACAATGAGTGGTAATCTATATTATCATCATATCATCATTATAACTGGCTCATCATTGTCGAGTTTGAGATCCGGAGACTGTACTAATATCTAAGATTCAACAAATTTTAACAATCGGGATGCTTGCTCTGCTTGAAAGATTAAACCATTACAGAGATTTATAATCGAGCTAAGCTTTATGCTATCTCTGAAAAAAGACTCCAAACTCAACAAAGACAAATCACACCCAAATCTACTGAACTTCTCACGCATCCAAAGTACCGGAACAAAACAAGGTCAGTTCTCAATTTTCACACATTTTCATCCTACCTTATACAGCACCACCATTCACTTTCCGCCTCCGGCACTGGAGTAGCCGCCTGAAGTCGGCATTGAAGTTTTGGGTTTGGCTTTTGGCTTACATTTTATTTTCAATGGTGCTTAATTGTCAATTCCTGCCTCGGAGAGTGCGCGCCCCTGTCCCTGTCATTCGTCGAAAGGCCCGCCAGTCTCTGCACGCGCGCAAGCACAAAAGGTCACTTGAGGAAACAAATAGCGAACGAAAATAGTGAGAAAAAATAGCTGCACTCAAAACCCCGTCCGCCAGAAAATGAATGGGAAATAATAACATATTTTTTTTTTCGGACATTAGTCGGTGCGATTGGAGGGCGGTGGGGTGGCAGAAACAATGGAAAATAAAATTATGCTCTCCATCACACCCATAGCGCTTACCGGGCACCACGATGCGACGATGCGGACGACGACCAGGGTTGAGCACTGCATTGGGAAGCGAAAAAGATGAAGGCCATTTGCAACCCAGGCGATGGCCAGCTTATCTGCCGTCGCGTCGGTTGGAGGGAAAGTTGTTTGGTAGAAAACAATGGACAATTATCCGTTTGTGGAAGACTTGAATAAAGGTGTGCTCCACTTTCGAATGTTGCTCAAATCCTGCGGTTCGACATTTTAAACTGTGACGCATGAATATTGATTTGCACTCAAGTCGCAAGTTCTGGCTTTGGTCTGCATAATGGGTTTGCAAACAGATGAACTGAAGATTGCACAACTTCTCGAAAGCCGCATTGACACAATGGTTTGCGTGGCTCCGGTGGCTGCATTTAAATATTATAAGTGTGTTTTGCAAATAGTTTTTGAGTAAGTTTTTCCATCTGTCGTTCGTTGTAATTGATTCGTGAGAGATGCATTTGACTCCAGTTAAAATAACCGTCGAACATAATGCAGTTAGTTGAAGGACATTTGGATGGACGTGCATTTATAGACTGTTCCAGAAATTATAAGCACACCTAATTTTAACGGTCAGTTTTAATTGAATGAAATTTTTCGAATAATTGTGAATGCATCTTTTTGTTTACAAAATTCTGTAAGCATAAAGAAAAACTTAGTTTCTGGTTGACTTTCAAAGTGCGTGGTCTTCCTCCGGAGCAGAGAAACAGTATCGTGCACAAATTGTACACTGAGAGTGGAATCTTTTTAAGAAAATTGGCCAAGGAAGAGAGTGTGAGCGTCGGAGCGGTACCAACTGCTGTTAGAAATTCTGAAGAACAATGTACTTTTGAAGATGCACCGTGGAGTGGTCGGAAATCCAGTCCTGTGAGTTCTGCTATTGCCAAGAAGATCAGGGATGCCTATAAGCAGAAACCATCGGCTTCCGATGTGGCGAAAAAGATAGGGACCTCGACGTCTAACGTTATGCGTGTAAAAGAGTGACATGGACTCAGGACATACCGGAAGTAGACAAAACCCGTAAGGAACTGAAATCAGGCCGCATCTGTTAAACCGAGAGTCCGGAAACTATGATATATAATACAATTTTGTGTAGAAATTCTGGGTGTATAATCATGGACGAAAAACCGTATGTAAAATTTGATTATAAAAGCCTTTCTGGACCACAATTTGGCCAGAAGGTAATGGTGTGGCAAGCAATATCTAGCCCGTACGTAACTTCGGAGACAATGAACACCCAGAAGTACATCAAGGAATGCCTCCGGAAGCGTTTATCGCCGATGATCAAGCAGTATGATGGTCCAGTCATATTTGGCATCATGTCATTATGCCAACGACACACTAGGGTGATACAAATGCCAAAATGTTTGTTTCGTGCCGAAAGACATGAATCTGCTAAATTTCCCAGAGGCACGGCCAATCGAAACTTTCTGGGCTTTGACCAAAGCAAAGCTACGGAATGTCGTAAAACAGCGAATGAGATCGAAAAATTTAAAAAGGATTGGGCAAAAGTGGTGAAAATGGTGGGAAACTGTGCAGAAGCATATGGATCATGTTCGAGAAAAAGTGAGATGTCTCGGTTATAGTTAAAGATTTAGATTGAAGAAGAGTAAAATCACAGACATAACACTTGCAATTTCTTCATCGACGGTTCACTGAACGGTGAATTCAAACGTTTCTTTGTTGGCACACAGAGTCGATTCCCTTACGTTTGACGTTAGCACACTACCGCCATCTTTTCAGCTTTAATACCCATCACCGTGCGCTCAACAGATGGCGCAGGTGTGTTAGTGGTGATGATTTGTAGTGCAAAACGTTCAATGAGTTATGTCTGTTTGTCTGTGGTAAAATATTATGTAATATGCCAAAGTAAATAATTGAAATCATAAAAAAATACATTATTTAATATTTTATAAGTGTACTTATAATGTCTGATACAATCTGTAGAGAGAGACGAACTAGCCCAGGAGGCTAAAAGTCTCTTTAATAAAGTAAAAAAAAAATACAATCTGTAGAACACTAAATTGAAAAGCAGGCTGTAAGCTAATTGTGATTAGTAATAGTAAGATACGTAAGAAGAAGAGTGGTTATATTTCCCATCAAATTTGCCAATTTAACCACAATTTTTCTTACCTCTCTATTTCCCGGTGAACGCTTTGAGGATTCCAAAGAGCAAGTGTAGCTTAAAAAAAGTCTTGAAACTTTCGCGTTCACAGTCAAAGGAGTATCGCAAGTTAGTAAGAGATTTATTAAAAGAGCATATTTTTAAAAAAAAAAGATAAATTTCATTGAAAAGTAGAAAATGGTGAGACCATTCTATTTGTGTACAACTAATATCATTCGTCCGAACGGAACACACCTATAAGCAACATCAAGGCGAACTTACAGCAATGGAAACTTAAGCAAGCGGCAAACTTGGCGATTTATTTTGATGGTTCTATCTAAAAGGGAAGGGGGGGATCCTCTCTAGCTCAAGCACAGCTACAAAGCAACACCATGCGGAAGGTGGCTGGGTTCGATTCCGGGCTGGTCTAGGAATTTTTCGTTAAGGAAAAGTTCTCGACTCCCTGCGCATAGGGTATGATTGTACTTGCCACACAATTATACTAATGCAAAAATGGTACCTGGATCTCAATTAATAACTGTGGAAGTGCATTTTGAACACTAAGTTGAGAGCAAGCAAATTGTGAAAGCAATAAGCTTGAAATACTAAATAAGAAGATAGTCATGAAGGTGAAGAGTGGGTTATTAAATATTGAAGATAATGTTATCTCATGTTAGGAGAACTTTCTCGAGAGAACTCATAAAATTATCAATGAACAGGTTGAACATGCAGCCGAGGCGCCACTGTGAGACAGAAAAATAATTTATGTGGATAACTGACTCGCATTAGCTTTACGGAGCCCATACTAAAGGGTGATACGGTCAAAATTTGGTCAAGGGAAAACGCGTGTAAATCGGTGAAATCGTTTATTTAAAAATCAAATTAAATTTCTTTTTCAAGTTCAATTAGTATAAAATTCAGGAAAAATATTCAGTTAGGCTTCCGCTTTTCCAAATCCGAATTGCCGGGCCTTGCGCTGCGACCCCTGCCATCAGATTTTGTACAGCCACCTTGTCCACCTTCTTCGCCGCAGAAAGCCAGTTTGCCTTGAACTGCTGCTCGTCCTTAGCAGTTTTTTTGGTCTTCTTTAGGTTCCGCTTGACAATAGCCCAGTATTTCTCAATTGGGCGGAGCTCTGGCGTGTTGGGAGGGTTCTTGTCCTTGGGAACCACCTGCACGTTGTTGGCGGCGTACCACTCCCATGACGCCTTTACTCGTATATGCAAAGATGCCAAATCCAGCTAAAACAACTGGAACAACCGTGTTTCTTCAGGAAAGGCAGCAGACGTTTATTCAAACACTCTTTTCACGTAAATTTCTTGGTTGACAGTCCCTGAAGCTATGAAAATGCTGCTTTCAATGGCTTGCCAAACCAGATATTTTGCGAACTTTGACAGTTTCAAAGCTTGAAAATATCTGCTACCTTTCCCTTCCCTTTCGCTGCAACTCGTCCGGAAGCGTTTGTAGTCGGCTTTGACGCAGGTTTCGTTGTCCATTACCACAGTCAAACTTCGTCAGCATCGTCGTAAACCTCCGGGATCGCGCTTTGGCTGCCGTATTTT
>JASCZW010014403.1:0-23041 GCA_034211315.2 Aedes japonicus
GGCTGTCGGTGGACCAAAATAGTTTTTTTTTATGTCACTACAATACAATCACAAAATAGGTCGACATACGTCAAATATCTCGTAAGGTTACTAGGTTTGAACATACAGCATCATTTTTACGACTTTATCGACTATGGAGCCAATTATAGTAGTCGACTAAACCGTCACTTTGCTCGACAGCTATGTTTTGCTATTACCGATGTCGAGATCGAAAAAATTTGGTCAAGTTGGTCGACTCAATCGACCGCTCGGAAAATAGTGACTGATCTGTCACGGTTTTCCGAAAAAAAGTATGTTTTGATCCGCGTTTTCCGTTGGTTAGTGGTAATAACCTGAGCAAGGCAAAAAGTACACTCAACCCTTTTTTTTGCGAGTGAATTAACAGATACTGTTTCTTTTAATAAAATACAACAAAATGCCTATTCCTATTAAAAACTAAACAAATTACCACTTGTACGAATGGCTCAGTTCTCAGATTAACATTAATGTGGACATCGCCAGAGGCTTTTGTGTGGTGGAGCCTGCAAAACTAAAGTTTTGCAGAGGTAGTAGAAAATTGACCAAAAGCTCGATTCATTAGGACCAACCGCCTTGGGCTGGAAGTACAAAAGAAAATTTTAATTTCTTGCTTGAATACTATTACTTCTGAGATCCTAACATTGTCTCGTATGCCCATTTGATGGCCACACGGCGACTCAGAACAGTAATGTGTGGCCCAGTTAGAATTGAAACTTAGACTATTGCGCATATTTCGGATATACATTAACAAAATAGTATTCTGTGTTGATTCTCAATTAGTTCCCAATGTGCCGAACCCACCCGATCTGGTACTACAATTTAGCACAAGATATGATTCAAGTCTGAGCTAGTCGTAGTAGGTGAAAAGTTTTCTTTTGAACTCAAATAATTAAATAAATTCATTCCAAATCCAGTATTAGATGCCAATAGATTCTTCTAAACTGTTTTTCTACAAGTTAAAATGTGAATAAAGTCCATTCCTTAGTAATTTGAGAGTAGTTCTAATAAAGGAAAAGTGACGCCTAGTGGGACATAGCAGCAGCTCTAGTATAGAGCTACTTCACAGCCAATACCCGATTTATTGGCCAAAGAAATTTCACCGGAATTCGCGAACCTGCCCAAACATTCTGTTTTAACTAAGATGTTTGACTTTATTTGAACTTTAGAGGGAAAATACAAAATAAAAACATCCCGATTTTGAAGAAATTTGCGGACTTTTCCCAGAATACGTTTCATTAACCGGCGCACATTATTCTCATCCATCCTCTTATTCCACTTGGTTATCATTTCATTGATGTTTTTGACGAAACTGCCATTCACCTTCAGCTTCCTCTTGATAATAGCCCAAAATCTCTTTATCGATCTAAGCGGGGGCAGTTTGGTGGGTTGAGTTTATTTGGTATAAGCTGAATCCCGTTAGATTCATACCACGGTAGCACTGAAGTTTTACATGTCAAAACATGACAGATTCATTGTGGGATCTGATAAATGGCAATATTCGCGTTTGGAGACATTCCTTTCTGTACAGTTCTGAATTAAATGTCTTATCAGTGATGAAATCCTTGGTCTTCCTACCGCAGCTCCAAATCATGTATTTTAGAGCAAATTTATAACACAAACTTGAATTTTGCAGGAACATCTCCCCGAACCGTAGCCAAGTAAAATTTTTGTCCCGGTGACTGTTTGAAATCAGCCTTTACATAGGTTTCATCATCCATGAGGAGACAGCCATTGAGTTTTGTCAACACCTGATCTTACAGTTTTTTGGCACGGATTCTGGCCACACTGTTCTGTTTTTGATCCTTAAAGACTGTATTCGATGAAATTTGGACACACGCAATTGTTCGTAACTTTTTAGCGTGTGGGTAAAAATTATTGAAATTTTAACTGAATGTATTTCATTGTGTTGCGTCAATTGTGTAATGAGTTTCGTGAAAATCGGTCGAGTGTTTTCAGTGATGGTTTCGAATGAAGAAATAGTGTGCCAACACATTTTGGACACTCACTTTGAAACCCCAAACGCTTCTCATTGATGGATCGGAAAACAGCTCGGAATCGCACATTCAACCGTATCTCATGTGATCAAAACGTTCAAGGGCCGTAAGACAATCAGGCGGAAAAATGGTAGTGGCAAAAAACGTGGCACATCAAATCCGGAGAAGGCCAGGATGGTATTGAACCAATTTAAGCGTTATCCCAAAGCACAAGAGCCCCCTCCCCGAAGTAATACCGAAAGGTGGTTCCGGCGAGGGCCGGGGCTTAAGGCACGGGTGGGTTTTTAGTGGGTCAAGGAGTTGTCACCCTCATCCCCACACCCTGAGTTCTTCAGGTGTCTGGTTGCAGATTTTCCATCCCGTCTGAAAAAAAAAAAAAAGCGTTATCCCAACATTTCGATCGGGGATGTTGCGAAAAAGGCAAAAGTTTCAGTTTGTTTTGTGCAGAAAACAATGAAACGTTCTGGATTACATGTGTACAAGGTCCAGAAGGCACCAAACCGGAGCGATAAACAGAACTCGGTGGCCAAACCTCGTGCCAGAAAACTGTACAGGGAGTGGCTCACAAAACCGTTCTGCATTGGGATGGCCGACGAGACCTACAAACTCCAAACAAATGCCAGGACAGGAACACTACGTCACCACCTCTAAGTTGGCCGTTCCAGAGAGTGTACGGAAGAAGAAACTGTTGAAATTCCCCCAAAAATTTCTTGTCTGGCAAGCGATCTGCGGATGTGACAAAATGAGTCAGCCCTTCATCACCTCTGGGACCGTCAACGGACAAATCTACAAGGACGAATGCCTCCAAAAACGACTTCTGCCCTTCTTGAGATCACACGATGGCCCGAGACTGTTTTGGCCGGATTTGGCATCTTGCCACTATGCCCGGCCCGTCTTAGACTGGCACAAAGATAATAATGTAGTTCTTGTACCAAAAGCCGTCAACACTCCAATAACTCCGGAACTTCGCCCAATTGAAAAATTTGTGGGCAATCATGAAGGCAAAGCTCGTTAAAACTCCAAAACTGATAGAAAATGAACTTGAGCTGAAGAAAGTGTGGTTAAAAGTATGTTAGCAAGTCGGTCCTATCATTGCCAAAATTTGATGAAAGGGGTCAAGGCAAAGGTGCGGGCATTTGGGTTGAGAGAAGAGGTTCAATAAACCAATGATGTCAAAACTTAATTATTTAGTAGGACTTTATTTCCAGAAAGTTTGAAAAGAATCAGGCTCAAGGAAAATTTTTGGCGACCTATTTTGTGTGTCCAAATTTCATCCAATACAGTCTTTGTTTGGTTGTCTACAGGCACGGTATGACTTGAAGCCTTCATTGCAGGGTATTGCGTGCGGCGCGAAACATTTTGGCCAAATCGTGATCTGTAATCCTGGGGTTTGCCTTAATGTTCTTGATGACTTTGTTCCGCAGTTGGCAGTTGACAGTACCCGTCCGACGCTTACTTTGAGGCTTGCATTCCGTTGACAAAGTTTCTTTGTACTTTTTAAAACACGCCACACGGTATTTCGGGGAAAATCCAACACTTAAGCATGTATTGGCCCAGGCCACGAAGGGTTTTCACTTCTTTCTTCTTCCATTTTGTATTTCTCTGAAACGCGTTCGAGTTGTAGTGCGATTTTTTTTCTGATGGTGTTATTGTTATAGGAAACACATAAGAATCAAAGTCTACAAATCCAATCACTAGGGTCGATGAAAGCATCAAAAATCTTTGTTGCAATACTAAATTGGCCACACCTTAGAGGTGGTTCGGGGATTGGAAATTTATCCTCGACTTATGTGGTTTATGAAATTTGTCTTAGATTTCTGGAAGTATGGGAATGAAAACTACCCAACATTTTGGGCACATCATGGAAAATCCAAGAGGAGACTTCTCAGGGCTTCAGGAAGATACTTTCTGGAAGTTCAAGAAGAGATTTCTTTAAAAACACACTTCCCCGAAGGTCAGGCAGAAACTTCTCAGAAGTATAGGAAGCACTTCTTAGTAGTTCATGTAAGACTATCCTATTAAATAATCAGGACCAAACATCCTCAAACTGCAATATCGTACTTTCTAGTTATTCAGGAGAGAATTTCCCCAAAAATCAGGAGACGACTTCTCAGAGCTTCAGGAAAAAGTTTGCTCAAGAGGACTTCTAAGTAGTTTGGAACTTTTCAGAGGTTCTGGAACTCTTTCCTCTTTTTTCCATAAATTTGAAATGGAACTTCCCAGAATTTTTTTAAGGGCACTACCTATAATTTCTCAAAAAATCAGGAACAAATCTAGACAAAATCGTCAAAAGGTCTAAAGTAATAATTTTAAACAATGACTTAAAAGGTAAATGGCCTGGAAATGCCAAAAGAGCAACACAGCAATTCGCTTTGGAAAAATAAGCATGTGTGTGAGGTTGTGCAGTGATATTAATCGATGAGTGTGAGTAAGTTGATGGTGTCTGGAAGCAGGGTTGCCACATTATTTTTCGTTCTCATCTCTAATTTTTACCAAAGAAATCTTATTTATCTGTGTTTAGCTGCAGGAAATCTTGACAAAAATCTTGGGTTCCAACTTTGTGCTGTAAAAGTAGAATAGAAACTTTTCAGATGCCTGATTGCATATGCTGTTCTTCTTACCCTTCTTACATCAATAGAAGGGTATTAAGATCGCTTGAAAACTCGGCTTTTTATCCCAGGCCCACAGGGCCGAGTGTCATATAGCATTCGACTCAGTGGTAAAATTCCTCCAAACAGATTAAGATTCCGAAAGGCATGTAGCTTCAGCCATGCGAAGTGGATGGGTCGTGAATTATAAGTATCTCTTGAAAATGTGGATGTGCAGCGAAACCCTACGAGGACCAATCTTTCTGGAAGCATTGTACAACTTCGGCTGCGATGTTGGCAGTTGCAGTTTCTGTCCTTCGAGTGAATCTAGAGTTCTGGGTCGATCTTCACAACTTTTAAGACCAACATTATGCTGCAATTGCAATGAACAGCCTTCTTAAAATGATTTTGATAGATAGTCTCACTTTATCACGAGTATCCCTGGACGAGCTCTCGAAATGGCTGTACGAGCTTTTCGAACTAGTGTGTCCGATTGCAAACCTGCAGTTCAGCGAAACGAAACCAGTTTGATGTAGCAAAAAGAGCTCTGCAGTTTTCAACACCTACAGCAAACAGACGACCATTGATTCGGTGGAATTGGGGTGCAAAAGCTCACCTTTAGTACTGAATGACACGTGTCGGAAAATCAAGAAGATCAGTTGTCAATCGCACCACCTCATTAGCAGATTGACAAATTATTGTTGGGTGTTCGAGCACCTTTCTATCTGGGCACACTAGACAAGCGCTTCTCTCGCTGGCTGGAAATACCTGGACAATCTTTAGCAGCATATCTGAGGCCGTTGGTCTCGGAAGTACTTGATAATGCTGCAGACTCATGAAAAGTGGATTTCAAAAACTTCTAATCGAACAAAAATCTTCCATCACAAAGCTAGAAGATGAGAGTGATTAACAATGCTTACCCTTTGAACAGACTGTTTTGCACGAACAGTGGATGTTGAAACTTCTTCGGGAATCTTCAAGCGATCTATTTCCAAACTGGATTCATTACCAAGGATAACGAAACACTTCGAGAGACTATTCAAGAGCAAGATTTTATGCTGAAAGTCGATTCTTTGTAGTCGGCGATTTGAAGTAATGTGAAAAAATTCAGCCGGCAGCACGGTTGCTGCGATCATTTTTGCTACCGTCATTGGTTACCGCTGCCAACTACTCAGAGACAAAAACACGCAAAGAACAGGGGTGACATTGCGCATTTCGATACGAGTGCTATTTTTTCGTTTCGACCACATTTGCCATCACCGATGTCGATCCGAGCTCGAAACGAGTGAAACTTTTAGGGTAGTACTAGATTTTCGAGTAAAATTTGGCATTGCGTAACGTTAAGTTAGAGCATTTTTGAGCGCGAATCGACTACACATATCTCGGAGAGCAGAAGTTGTTAGTCGCCCTCATAAGTGCAATCTCAGCCTCAATATGATCTTGATATATAAAATCAAACACGAATTTGACTGCACAAATGATCTGTAAAACGTATGCATGCCCCAATATGAAGTACAGATAAGGTAGAGAACGGCTTAAGCACCCCAAGATCCTATTCTAAGCACGGAGTAAACGATAACCTACAACGCCCAATTTTTTGCAGTATGGTGCTTCACTACACTCACTTAAGCCGTTCCCTACCCTATTATGTATTTAATTGAATTCAAGCATTGATTATTGTTTTTTTTTTGTTATTGGATTTAATTTACGGACGAAAACCCAGACCTTGCTCGGGTTCTTTTAAAAACTCCCGATGCCAAAAGAAACTAAATAATTAAAACACTTCTATTTATTGATTTGAGGTGTGGACGGTCTTCATATATAAAGTGAAAAGCTAACTACGCCACAACATAAACAGCTTGAAAAAAAAACACGAGGAGGCCCTAATAAGTACAAACATTTAAACTAATATGAAGAAAGTGTGGTGAGAAGCCTCCCAAACGGGTGAATCAACGGAACCGTACACGAAAACTTAAAATGCAGAAGGAAATTAAATGTTCAGAAGAAGAAGAATTTTTTTGAAGAAGGTTTTACCGCTGAATCGATGGAAGCAGAAGAACAACCTGATGAACTCGGAATGAGAGAAAGGACAGGAACAAGAGCGAGTTAGCGTTCTAACGCGAAAAAGGAAAAACTGAATCTATTCCAAAGATATGTTGAATCACAAGAAGAGAGCAACGAGACACAAAAAATGCTATTGCAAGTGAAACAAGAAAGCCTGAAAATTAAAAAAAAACAGCTTCTTGCATTGGAGTTGAAAACATTTGATGTGACTGGAAGGAGTATACGAGGAAACGAAGAATCGGATTTATAATGATATTTTTAAACCAAACTGTCATTTTTAAAAGAAATGTAGGCCGTAAATGAGTCGTTATAGAAATAATCATACCTACCAATTAAAACACTAACTCCCTTCTTCTTCTTTCTGACATTTGTTAAACCCCTACTGGCTCTCAACTTTGTGTTCTAAATGCTCTTTCACAGTTATTTTGATCTTCATTATCGAGATTTTCAGCCCTGGGCTGGTTCGTAGTCACTCAAATACCTTTTGGTGTATTTTCGTAACTCATCCGGGGGTGAGATTCGAACTAGTGACTTTGGCGTGAGAGGTATGGATGTTAACTACTATGCTGGGGTCACCCCCAGTTATTAATTGAGAACTCTCTATGCCTGTACTATTTTTGCTCTAGTACGTCTTTTTAATAAAATTTTAGTAAAATTGTGTGGTACGTACAATCATAATCTATGCCCAGGGAAGTTAAGAAATTTTCCAACCCAAAAAATCCCTAGATCAGACCGGGAAACGAACCCAGCCGCCTCCAGCATGGTTTGCTTCATAGCTAGCGCCTTTACCGACTGAGCTAAAGGAGGCCTCTATTATCCTTCTACCTAACCAAACCAACCTGACAAAGCAACATTCCGATACAGGAAGCTTAAAAAATTCATGGAAGTTCAACGAGCTCTAGGGATGTTCTACGACTTTCATAGAAATTCAATGAACTTAAGGGAAATTCAACAAATTTCATGGAAATTTAAAGAACTTCAACAAACTTGAACATTCCTGTCAAAGAACTCGAAGAAAGTTCTACAAACTTTAGAGATGTTCTACGAATTTCAGGCAAGTTCAACAAACTTCATGGAAACTCAATGACCTTTGAGTTCTACGAACTTTAGAGAAGTTCAAGTAATTTAAGAAAATTCATTGAATTCTAGGGATGTTCAACAAACTTTCAGAAAGTTCCTTGAACTTCAGGGATGTTCTACAAAATTCAGGCAAGTTCAAAAAACTTCACGTAAATTCAGAAAACTTCTGGAAATTTCAACAAACTTCATGGAAATTCAATAAAATGTAGGATGTTCAACGAATTTTAAGGAAGTTTTAGGAACTTTAGGAAAATTCTACGAACTGAAAAGTTTAACGAACTTCCTGAAAATTTAATGAACTTCATGTCAACTTCAACGATATTCTGGGAAGTCAAATAAACTTCATGGAAATTCAAATGAATTCAGCAAACTTCTTGTAAAGTCAATTAACTTCACGTAAGCTCTATGAACTTTATAGAAATTCAATACAATTTAGGAATGCTCAACGCACTTCAGGGAAGTTTAACGAACTTTAAGGAAGATCAACAAACTTCAAGGAAGCTCATCGAACTTAAAGGAAGTTCAACGAACTCCAAGGAAGTAGAACGAACTTCAAAGTAGTTAACTGCAACGCAGTTCAACGAACTTCATTGATGTTCTACGAATTTCAGGAAAGTTAAACACACTTCAGGGATGTTAACAAAATTCAAGGAAGTTCAACTATCTTCAAGGAAGTTCAACGAACTTCAAGGAAGTTCAACGATTTCCATGGAAATTCAAAAAACTTCGGGAAAGTTCAACAAACTTCAGGAAAGTTCGACGAATTGCAAAGAACTTCCCTTTAGTTCGTTGAACTTCTCTTAAATTCATTGAGTTCCCATGGAATTTATTGAATTTTCATCAATTTCATTGAATTTCTTTAAAGTTCGTTGAACTTCCTCAAAGTACGCTGAACTTCTCTGATGATCTTTGAATTTCCCTAAAGTTTATAGAACTTCCTTGAAGTTTACAGAATTTCTTCACAAAACATCTCTGAAGTTCGTTGAATTCTCCTGAAGCTCGTTGAATTTTTCTGAACTTTGTAGATCTTTCCTTAATTCCATTGCATTTTCTTGAAGTTTATTGAAGCCAAGCACTGATATATGGATGCATTGTTCACTGATTCACCCACATTAGAATGAACCAAACCACACCACTTCCTGGTTCCATCCGTTCCTTGAGTCCAAATAAATTGTTCTTGGGGGATTTTACTCCATTTTGACCGTGATGAGAAGTTGGTGACGATCAATACCTATTCATGTTATACGTTTAAATTCAACCCGTATTTTCTGAAAAAAAAAATTATTTTATGAAATATGCATTCAATATGCATTCAATAATATATTTAACTAATAAAAAATAGGGAACGTCCATTGATTATGTCACTCAAAAAGTGACTTTTTATAACCCCAGTTTTTGTATGGAAATTAATTTTTTTTTGCATAAAAAGTTAATAAATTTCCCGTAGAATACGCTCCTTAAGCCCGTCTTTCGAAATTCGAACTCCAAGTGTTTCTTTTCATCGTTTTTCGAAGACGCCTTTTTTGCACGCAGCAGGTATAAAGAGAAACTTGACCGAGAAGACCTATTTTCGACGCGTTTTTCGCAAAATAGAATTTTCGAAGTTTGTGGCGGTGATAGCTCGAAAAATAATTATCGATTAAGTTGAAACTCATAGGATTTCTTTATTATAGTATCACCTACTGTATGAATTGAAGATTATTGTAATATTCATTAATCAAAAATGGAAAAATGTTATAAAATGACGGAAAAAATGAGGATTTTTTTTCAAAGCTAAACCAAAAGTGCAAATTTGTTTTTTAACTTCTTTTTTTCAATTCATCTACCAACTGTATATGTAATGAATGTAATTTTTTTTGGGTCAGCAGGTTTCAGATCAAAACTGTGACCAGGAGAGCCGGCATAAGCAAAACACAACGACTTTTTCATTGCACTCCAACGGCCGCCATTTTGTTGAAAAAATTATAAATTATTTTTTGTATGGAAGAAACATGGATACACATATAATTGTAAAACAGTCTCGATTGATTTGAGTAAAAACTTCTCCTTGAATTTTTTTTTTCAAAAATGAGTTTTTTTTCTCGTTCTAACTGTATATCCCCCCTTACGTGCTATAGCTGTAGTCATATCAAGTACACAAAAATATTGAATCTTCATTTCGGAAATTATCCTCAAAATACTCTCGTTCTTCACTCATACTCCATACAAACACAGGTAACCAATAAGCACTTCCAAAGCGTATTTACGGCAGCCTATCAAGCATTTAAGTCGCCTTAAATGCAACATAAATGCCACATTTGGCCCAATATAAAGCTGTTTTACTGCAATGCTACGATAGTGCTTCATAAATGCTATTTGGCATGCGAGGATTTTGGCATGCAAACATTTCTTTTAAATTTCAATTTTCTGCAGCAAAGAATTCACTACCGAGCAAGGTATGTTTCTCTGTAAACAACTATAATTTGACATTTCTCTTCGAGTTGGTCTACTACCCCTGAGGCTCAAAATCTAGTACGCTAAAATGATGAAGTCAAAAAGAAAAATACGTAATAGATCAATGCACGAAAGCGTCATCAACGCAGTTTTGACAGTTCAGGGAGCTTGTTTACGTGGACTTAGAATATTTTCGGTAAGATCGGTTTGAGATTTTGTGCTCAGAATTTGTTGCGATTGAATTGCCGTAAAACAGACACCAGTGCTTATTTTTACATCATTTCCTGAATCTAATCGTACAGAATCTTGAAAATGCCAATTAAAAATTTCGTTTGAGCGGTTCAAATTCTGACACCTTGTAAACAAGCTCCCTGAACTGTCAAAAAAGTTAGGTTAATAGAGCCGGTGCAATGATCTATACCAAACATAACTCGATTCGAGTTTCACATTTCTCGAATCTAGTGACTCGAATCTAGATACCACCCCAGACTGAACACCATATGGGTTCATTTTTCTTTTTATTGAAGTTCAACTGATGAATTCTCATTTCGAAGTCGGAATACAGTCCATAAGTGTGGCAAAGATCAAAAGAGAGCAAAAATTTGCACCATTAAGATTGCCCCGCTAATGAAATGTTGCTAAGTGATCTGAGCATCATCCATCTCAGAACTACGAAAATGATTATATAATTGGTTTAGCCGATTGGCAATTATTTTTGGTCATATTTTTGGTCGCTGTGTATGAAGAAAATTCATACAGTATTTTAAACTCATGTATAACAAGCTGCGTTGCACCCATATTTTATCTACTCTTACTCCATGTTCAAATAAGATTTTTTCATTGCCTGAATTATCTTGCTTTTTACTTTTTAACGAATACCATAATCGTTTCCAATTTAATCCTATCATTCATCAACACAAGCAAACCTTTCATCTAATTACAATGATTTTGATCAACCAGCAAATTGCGCGTCGTTTCAAAGCTGCCCAATTTGTAGTTTCATGAAACCACACCTTCCAGAGTCATTATCACATTTCAGTCAGTAATTCTTAACCCATTCTGGGAAATTGTTTCACTTCTTCGAAACAATGAACCGCAAAACAAAACATTCCCACCTCGAAATTGAATCACTGCCATGTAGCCCAGATTCTAGCAGAGAGTTTGCTTAGTTAAAAATGCACGATTAGATCGTTGTTCCGTTCGAGCTCATCTTCTCTTGCAGCGGAAAACGACTGAAGACGATGACATTATTCACACCACACATCACTCACACCAAGCGCACACATAGTTATAAGTCAGTACTTTCCAAACAGTGCGCAGCAAAAATGTACTCCGAAACTCACTTCAACCCATTAGACTGTGTGCACCCCGAAGGCAGAAGATAAGCTCCAGCAGTCAGTGGCTTCCTACCCACACTATTTTAATTGGTTTCTCCATTATTTGTCTTAATTTGCCGTGATTTTGATATGTGTGCTCCATTTGAGCAGCATTCAATTAAGCCATTTTCCGGTAAAATTCACTCCCCGAGGATGGAAACCGGGGATGAGATTGGTGGGTAGAAGCATTGTGCTGATTTCATTCAACTCCCATCTGGAGCTCCCTCCCCCCCCCCCCCAAGGTTTGGGATGTACTTCTTAGCGCTGTCAAAGCCCGTCGTCACTGACGGATGACTGAGAGAAATACGAACACTAATCCGGAACCGTACTGGTGCGTAGAGAGTTTTGTTCCATTTTTTCGTTGGTCTGTGGGTTTTGGACCGGCTGTGACAACCCGCTTATTAGCGCTTGTTTACGCAGGCGGAACGGGTCAAATTGTGATGCTTCGTTGACGAGGGGGGCACAGTGGGAAAATTCGGCGCTCATTTTATGCGTAAATGTGCGTAAATGGTTGATCATTAAGCGGTGACTTTAAAGTTTCACTGCCATGCGGCTAACGTGCTTGCTCGGTCCAAGATGCGGAAGTAGTGTGTTTGTATTACATTTGGTGGCTTTTGAGATTAGGTGGTCGGTACAGTGGTGGGAAAGTTGGTTTTAGGTTTGGAGCAAACTTGGATCCATTTAGATAAGGTTTTGTGAAACAGAAGTGAGATTATTTGCTTCTGGCATAAGAGCACTTCCATGCTGAATGACGAATTGATCTGATTTGTTGTGCTCCGATAAGCATGAATATTGCATGAGTCACCTCAGATAGGTATGAAGTTATCATAACTTAGTTTCACAGAAAAAAAAAATTAATTTGAACGAGCGTGTAAAATTTCCCCTTTGTTAAATTGCAAGCCAAAACAGGCGTAAACAACGAAATTGTTTGCAATTTTGCATATGCCATACAACAATGTTTGCAGTGTTTCATACAACAGACTAGATTCAGGCGTAATCTGGCTTAAATTTACACGAAATATAAATAGAAAATTAAATGTTTTTTTTTATCTGAGTTTATGAAAAATAATCTTCTTGAAATTGCAGACTTCTTAAGAAGAATTGCAGACTGAGTTTAAGAAAAATAATCTTCTTGAAATTCCAGTGTGTATTCATATTCGAGTGAAAACAAAGAATATCTGGATGTAATAATCCATGACCGCCCAAGTAACATTGTCAAAACCATCCAGTTTTATGATATTTTATTGATGTTTAATGAAAGCCACTATAAATAAATGTGGTGTGGTTATTATGGCACCAAAAGGCGATAAAAGGTTTCAAATTTTAGTCAGGTTCGTGAGAACATTCACAGCTTGTTAACAACGATATTAAAACCTTGTTTTCTCAAATTCCTTTTACTCCTAAAAAAGGTTTTATTTCGACTTTAAGAACTTTTAAAATGCTACTTTGTAATGCCATTTCGGGACTCATTCATTATATTTTATTATGGTGAGTTGAAAAATGATTTTAAAGTTAAGTTGCATGCGCTGCTACGCTTGCAACTAAATGAAGGAAAATTTAATAGCACGTTTATGATTTTTTTTAAATGAGTTTTTTTTGCTTGGATAAGCAGGGGTTCAAACTTCTATCAAAACATGCTTCATATCCGAGAAACACACGTTTTGTGTTTAAGTAAGCTGGATAATTCTCATTTTTGGTAGAAATTTGTGTTTCATTTGTATGAGAGCCCTGCCTTTTAGAGGGGGGTGGTTTCTCAAACCACCATACAATCATTGAATTCAAAACCCCCCACATTCCATATTTTGTTCCATTTGCTTGATTAGTTCTCGAACCATCGCACTGGGCTCATCGATTATAATAACAATTATTTGAGTTTCATTTGTTTGAAGCCTCCTCCCCCCCCTTCAGAAAGGGGAGAGGTCTTGAACTACCATAGAAACATTCTTGCCTTCGAAACCCCCCACATGGCAAATTTGATTCGATTTGCTTGATTAGTTCTTGGGTTACGAATAAATGTGTGTCTCATTTCCTTCCTGAGAGAGTAGGGGTCTCAAACAATCATAAAAACCTTCCCCAGCCCCAAAAACCCCTTCATATAAATTTTCACGTTGATCGGTTCAGAACTTCTCGAGTCTATTAGGGTCTGACAGACAGACAGACAAACAGACAGACAGACAGAAATTAATTTTTATGTATATAGAAATCTAGCCTCCAAAAACCCCCATATGCTAAAAAGGTTTCATTTACTTGATTAGTTCTCGAGTTATGCAGAAATTTGCTTTTTATTTGTGTGAGAGCCCTCCCCCCATTTAAAGTGCCTCCGAAAACCTCAACATGCCAAATTTGGTTTCATTTGCTTCATTGGCTCTCGAGTTATGTTAAAAATTATGTTTCATTTTTATGGGAGTCTCCCCTTCCTGAAGGCGGAGGGGTCTCAAACTACCTTTGAAACATTTCTTGCCTTCAAAAACCTCTACCTGTCAATTTACTTGATTAGTTCTAGAGATATGCAGAAACGTGTGTTTCATTTGTATGAGAGCTCCCCCCCCCCCTCCTTACCAGAGAGGGAGAAGGGGTCTCGAACTACCGGGGTACTCGAACGAAACATTTTATGCCTTTAAAATCCCCGCAAGCCAAATTTGGTTCCATTTGCTTTATTAGATCTAGAGTTATGAATAAATTTCAGTTTCATTTGTATGACAGCACCCCTTCTAGGAAAAGGGAGGGGTCTCAAACTACCATAGAAACTTTTTTCGCCACCAGAAAACCTCACATGGCAAATTAAGTTCCATTTGCTTGATTAGTTCTTGAGATATGCAGAAACTTCTGTTTCATTTGTACGAGAGCCTTCCTTTCTAGAGTCTCAAACTTCCATAGAAACATTTTTTGCCTCCAAAAACTTCCGCATGCTCAATTTGGGTTTCTTTGCTTCATCAGTTCTCGAGTTATGCACAAAAATGGGTTTCATCTTTCAGAGGAGGGAGGGGTCTCTTTTTATCTTAAAAATATTACCCGACCTCAAAAACCACTGCATACAAATTTTCATGCCAAACGGTCCTTCCGCTCGCGAGTTAAATCGTGACAAAGGAAAACCCCAACTCATTTTTATTTATATAGATTTCAAAGAGATAAAAAAATTGTGAATATTCTAAATGGTGGCTACAAAATGGCGATTTTTCGAAACCATGTTTCTCAATCTAACTTCAAGCCCCGAGCTTGAACTATAAATCCGATTCCCTCCATCAAATAACTGTTTGAAAGTTTAAAATTTTTTGTACGGCTTGAACTTATAATCGGCATTAGTTATTAATTATTCATAATTTTGAATCACGGTTGAATTGAAAAAATCAGCGAAAGATTAAGCTTTTCAGTTCAAATGATCACTTTGCAATGAGTTTAAGCTTGAATTGTCTGAAATTTAATTCAAGCCGTAGAAAATTTTATTATCTTTCAGAAATGTTAACTACACCCAAAATAAAAAAGCAAGATTGTTATGCAATTTCGCATGATTTGGTTTAATTTCTCGTAATGGATCGTAACTTGGAGAAAAAATGCAACATTGCTCGTGGGCAAAAAAGCAACACATCAATTCGATTAGAAATATTCAATGTGTGCGTGAGGTTGTGCAGTTGATTAGTAGTTGTAAATTCAAAGGCTCGCAAAAAAAAAATCACGATGTGCTATTGAGATTCGAACCGCGACCGTTAGCATAACGGTTCTTCAATGTAACCATCTAGCTACCAGAACAAGTTGAGGTGAACGTAATAAAAGCCCTACAGTTGCTTTGGTTGTCGAGGCACTCAACGTTACAACAATGAAGCAAATGTCGGTCGCACACACTTACATGGCTTCGTTTATTTCATAAAACGCATGGTGACTTGATGAGAGGGAGATGGGAGTGTGATGACGAGTGCAAATAAAAATAGAACATTTGACAGCGGAATAGCAGCAGTGACAAATGGCGTAGCGGCGTTCTGTGCCATTGTCTCACCCATATTGAGAAGTGGTTGACGGTTGAACAAAAACTCAACGGCTGCTGCGACTGTCGAGACACTAGGCACACAACGATAACCGCTTGCACACACTTGCATGGCTTTGTTTATACCATAAAAAGCTTTGTGGATCATGATGGGCAAATTGCCTTTTAAGAATCATGCGGATTTTTCAAGATATGGTGCTAAAACTACAATTGCATTTTTTGCTACAATTTCAACTTTTGGGTGTAGATTTAATTTCTGTTTACTACAAGAGGCTGCAGGCTTGAAGTTGTCGCCCCATGTATTGCGCGTAGAGGCTTACGGAAACCGCCATTTTGAATTTTCACATTATTTTTATTCCCTTGAAATCTTGAATAATAATCGAATTTAATCGTCAAAACCGGAAGTTCGTACGCCTTTTCATTCTCCCACAAAAAAAAACACACTTTGCCTTATATTTGCCCAAATCCAGGGGAGGGTCCCCTTAAATGGAAAATTGGCATTGAAGAAAGTCATGTGGTTTGAAAACTGAAAAACACATGACCAAATACCTAGTTTTGTTTAAGTGATAAATTTATTTTTTAGCAAAATTGTGACTTTTTGCAATCGCTACATTGGAATATAAGGAACAGTTCAAATTTGGAAAAATAAATTCAGCATATTTTAAATGTCTTTCAAATGAACTGTAGATCGGATAACAATTTCGCCATTCCTCTTGTTAACATTATTGAATTTTGTTTTTATTTTCGTAAACTCGCATAATTTCCCAGGCACACTAACTTTCGGCTCTTATGGCTTAAACGCAATGATAACGGAACCTAAACGACAACGGTAAGCGGCAAAGCCCGATTTGAGTAAGCCTGTTTGTCGGAAAGAAAACATGCTACATCCAAGCCGACCCTAATTGGACATATCGAAGCAATTTGCATCAGTCACTTGCCGTTTTCCGTTCCGTTTCCGTTATCATTGTGTTTGGGTGGTTATCGTGACATTATTCACCATAAAATTAAATGCGCGTATGTTTTGGAGCATGATGCACTGTGAAAAACTCAATTTGTTTTGGATATTTCTAGCAACTTTTTTCAAAAGGGCAAATTTACCAATGAGAGATTCTCTTCTGTCTCACCCTCTTTCATTTATTACAGCACCGTTATATAACTTTCGAGGAATCCTTTAGATCAGATCGAAACACAACAGTGTTGGCTAGCATACTCTACAAATACACAGATAAAAAGAAACATGGAATTTTATGCGTTATCTAATGCACATAAAGGGAATGCTGGATTTGGCAGAAAATAATGAGAGATTTTGTATAAATTTAAGCCAGATAACGCCTGAATCAACCCTGTTGTATGAAAGATTGCAAACATTGTTGTATGGTTCATCAAAGACTGCAACCAATTGCGTTGTTTACGCCTCCTTTTTACGCGTTTGTTAAAATTAATTATTTTTTTCTGTGTAGTTGAATGAAAAACGTAAAGGTGATATGAATATGAATGAAAGAGAAAGTAATCAAAGAGAGTCTCTCAATGTTAGATTCGTCCTGATGAAAAAAGTAGAACAATCGAACAAACCAAAACAACAAAAACCAACCACGATATCGCAGTGAAGTTTGACAGATGTGATCACTTTTTTTTTATAAACACATATACACAGATAAAAAAAAAACTTTTAGTAAGCATACAGGTTAAACTATCTACAATCTAAGGCTCATGTTAGTCAAAAACACATAAATGAGTTTCATGTACTCCAAAACACGTACAGCCAAAATATCTCGAATTGACACATTGGGTTGTCTACCTCGAGCCCGAAGGAATTCATAAAGCTCAGATCTGACTCCACAATGTTCAGCACAAGACCAAATAACGTGATATACATCCTGATAGCCTTGTCCACACTCACAGAGACTGCAGTCGCTCAGCCCAACCCGGTATGAATGAGCGTTTATAGAATGATGATTGGCCATCTCGATTGGAGTCTCGACCCACATCCGTCCCCCTAAACCAAGATTTCTTCGACACCTTTAAGATGATAGAATGTTGCCATCGCCCCAAATCTCTTTCACTCCATTTATACTGCCAGCTGACGAGTGACTGTTGACGAAAAATAGGAAAAAATTCGTTGAAGGCGATTTGTCGATCACAAATATCGCCTTCCATAGCGCCCACCTCTGCTAGCGAGTCCACTTTCTCATTGCCCGGAATTGAACAATGAAATGGGACTCATGCAAAGGTGATGATAAAATAACGCGAAGATAAAGCACGTAGAAGCTCCTGTATTTTCATGCGAAAATACGAGGAGTGCTTTACCGGCCTCAATGAGCGAATAGCCTCTATAGAACTGAGACTATCCGTGAAAATGAAGTACTGATCCGGTGTTAATGATGGAAAAATTTCTAGCGTTAAGTGTTTTGCCGTTAATTAAGCGACATATGGGGAACAAGGAGCTTGAAGTTTACGGTTGGCGCTATAAATATCATTAAATAGATCAAAGCCTGCTGACTCATCAATGAAAGATCCGTCAGTGAGTAACAATTTAGTGGAATCAACTTGGCCAAACTTTGCAGCAAATATCACCAGAGCAATCATAGGACGATGATGCTCTGGGATTCCATGGATGCTTCATGGATAAATCAAAATGAACCGAACTGTCGAAGTCGGAGTAACAAACACGATTGGAAATGCTCGGCGAAGGGCTGACATCCTGTGTTATGTACAAATGGTACAAGGTCATGAAGCGGATTAGGGGATTCAACTCAAGGAGCATTTCAAAATTGGCGATCACCTAGGGGTTCATAACTTCACACCTGGTGAGGAGCCGGAAAGATAATTCTGAATACCAATCCGAGAGTGGCAACATGCCAGCCAGCACTTCAAGACTCATGGTACACTCAGTAACAAAAAAAAAGCCGAGCAAAATTTTCCTTCTAAAATACGCATTGTTCAACCTTCTGTCACTTTGTCAATTATCAATATTTTAAGCTGAAAATTTCACAACACTATAACCAATGTATAGAGCTTATGTGACCTTTCTATACCAATGTATAGAGCTTATGTGAATTTCATGTGGATTAAATTTATAAGTTTGAAGTTATCATAACATATGTGAAAAAAGTCATTTTTGGACATAGCATTTTCAAAAATCCCTATTTCTGTGAAAAATTTAGATAGCATATTATAAATTTTTTCATAGCTTGAAAAAATACTTAAAATTATGTGGACAAAATTTTAACTGTTTCCATCAATTGGTTTGGACTACAGCTGGCGTCAAAGTTGACGCACCAACATGAGTACTTCCTTTTTTCACCCGATATTGACCTTGCTGAAATATCGGTGCAAAAAAAGCCACATGAGTTATATACATTGTTCATAATGTTGTTAAATTTTCAGCCAAAAATATTGATAATTGACAAAGTTACAGGAGGTTGAACATAAACTTTTTTGCAAACAAAATGTTGCTCGGTTTTTTTTTTTGCTACTGAGTGTATGTGTTGAGTGCATGCAACCTAACGCGATACGAAGACACCGATACAAAATACGTTCCAGTTTAATGAAGTGTGACCGAGCCGCTGAGTGAAAACAAAAACTACCGTAGTCCATAACCGACAAAATAGTTGTCCAGTACAACGTTAGAAGATCCTGCGGATGTGCTCCCCACCAGGTCCCAGTCATTGTGCAGAGAAAGTTGATCCTTTGCTGGTACTTTCGCTTCACATACTCAATATGGGATCTCCAGGTGCACTTTGAATCGAACCAAACCCCAGAGATTGTGAATTTGATAGCAGATTTTAAATCCGGTGTAGAATGTTCGTTCCTTGCTCATTTAAGTAAATAGGTTATTGTCGTGTGTCGTGCACAACTGAGATTTTGATTCAAATCTTCTGTCAGTTTGGAAACGTGCATCCTGAGCCAATATTGTGATGTGCATAAAGACTGTATTCGATGAAATTTGGACACACGCAATTGTTCGTAACTTCTTAGCGTGTGGGTAAAAATTATTGAAATTTTAACTGAATGTATTTCATTGTGTTGTGTCAATTGTGTAACTAGTTTCGTGGAAATAGGTCGAGTGATTTCAGTGATGGCTTCGAATGAAGAAATAGTGCACCAACAAATTTTGGACACTCACTTCGAAAACCCAAACGCTTCTCATCGATTGATCGGAAAACAGCTCGGAATCGCACATTCAACCGTATCTCATGTGATCAAAACGTTCAAGGACCGTAAGACAACCAAGCGGAAAAATGGTACTGGCAAAAAACGTTGCACATCAAATCCGGGGAAGGCCAGGATGGTATTGAACCAATTTAAGCGTTTTCCCAACATTTCGATCAGAGATGTTGCGAAAAAGGCGAAAGTTTCAGTTTGTTTTGTGCAGAAAACAATGAAACGTTCTGGATTAAATGGGCATAGTCCAGACGGCACCGGAACTGGAACGATAAACAGAACTTCGGTGGCCAAAACTCGTGTGGGCAAAACTGCCGCACAAGGAGTGCCTCTACAAACCGTTCCAGACAGATGAAAGACGTACGAAGATAACGAGCGCGAGGGCATTTGAACTGTAGTATCCGATCAGGCACGTAACCCTTGTCATGCGCCACATCATCCCGCATGAAGGGGAGTGTGGCGACAGCGGGTTGCGTGCCTGATCGGAGGTTACTACTCGTTCAAATGCCCTCCGCCTGTTTTCAATCTTGCATCTTCATTGCCTAAGCCTGCTGCCTGGGTTTTACGGACCTATCAATACACTTTCTTCATGTCTTTGTGCTCCAGCAATAAAATTACCGTCCGCTCCTAACGCTTCGCATGGAGATGAGAAATTATCTGCTTCTGAAAAAACTTCATCAGTCTATTATTACTACACGATACTGAAGAAGACTGTACATTGAAGACGAAATACGCACCCACCAAATTCACTGGAACTTCCAATTGAAAAATTCTGGGCAGTTATGAAGACGGAACTCCGTAAACATTCCAAAACTATTAATACAGAGTCTGTTGAAGAAAATTTGGATTTAAACAACAACAAGAATACAGGGAAAAAATCAGTTGTACAAAATTGGATATGTGGATGGGAGCGCAGTAGCGTGAAGAGTTCAGGATCGGAAAGGAAAAATGAATAAAACAAATACGTCAAAACACGAGCGCATATGCAGTTCATCAGTCCCTGAAACATTGTCAAGCCAAGATAATTGGTTTAATCGTTGGCGAGTTAATATGTGCGTGTGATTTTTGATCGGAGGTCATTTTTGTCTATACATGCATTACCACATTACTCACATTCTATACATTCATTACCAACAAAAATGAACCCAACAACTTTCTTAAGAAGAAAAGGATAGTGCACTACTGTACGATGTAATATTACTTTTTACAGGCTCTGCATTGTCTTGGAGAAAATCAGGAAATCCTAAATTCTTTAATCTTGCTGTTAATCCTCTTAAAATCACTTTGCTATAGATAACCTCACCGCAAAAAACTCCAGCACGATAATCCATTTCTGCACCGAAAATTAAGAAACAAGTAAATCTTCGATCTTGACGATCTACTGCTTAGAGAAACCCGCAGGCTACTCAGCGAAGGCAGACAAATACGAGTAACCGTGTACTCATTAGTTATGCCCTGAAAGAACGGTACCTCCCAGTCCCTCCAGTGCGGGCATCTTATCAGACAACCATCGAGACAGCGACGGTCCAGAAAGTGCACACCCGACTGATCGGTGTCAGTTTGATCTACGAGATAAACTGCAAACCGCAGCCCGGCAGCAGAAGCGCTGCTGGGTAAAATCTGGAGAAACTCTCAGTCGCCGCGCACTTCTCGGCGGGTCCCCGATGTTGTGGCAAAATAGAGTTGCAGTGATTTCACTTTAAGCTGCACATCCAACGACGTATGGACCTTGGGGCAGGGTTTAATCGAATTCAACTTTGAAATTGACCCACCATCGCAGCAAGGTGTTTTCGGTGGCGTCCGACGGTACATGGAATTGCGTACGGATAATATGCCACTTTCTCGTAATGGGTCTTAAAGAGCAACTCCTGTATAAGCTGCCGGCTGCTTCGTTCGAGCTGTGATGTGTGCCATTATGGAACTTGGCCCTATGAATAGTACAAAAGTAGAGCAGGTAGCGTGCTTGTTCATGGATGTTAGGATTAAGCTCATATTTGGGAAGCTTTCTGTTGAACTACAAATCCATTTTGAACAAGCAACTTTCTCACATTTTAAATGCAAAATTGTAGGCCCTGCAAAATGACGAGCTAAAGTGTGGATAAGAATGGGTGAAAAAATTCGGCATCGTAATTTACAACATCTCTAGAGACCTTTTTCATTAGGGTGAATCGAAAATTGAGGGACTCTCCTTGATCACTTTCTCTTTCATTGATATTCAAATCACTTTAAGGTTTTTTCATTCTATTGTATTCGGAGATTGCTAGCCAGCACTATTCTGTGTCGACTGTACTAAGGAATCCCTAGAAAGCTCTATAATGGCGGTGAAATAAATGAAAGTGAGCGAAGTCTCTCATTAATAGATTCGATTTTATGAAAAAAGTTTCTAGATATGCTCCCCAGCAGAAAAACGCTCACAAATTACCTGCTTTCGGCAGTTTACAATGATCTATTTAACAGATCTATGATCTGTTTGGAATTTTCCGACAAACATACGGAACATTTCGACAACAACGGCAGTTTTGACACGGTTTTCTATAAATTTTAAAGTAACAGCTATTGTAACTGATAATGCAGCAAATATGAAGATAACCGCCACACTCTTCAAGGTGACTCGTTGGAACGCCACTCTATGGATATGCTGGACCGATACCCACTTCAAAAGGAGAGGTTGTTGTATCTACTTTGGCATTTATGTGGATTCTAATCGGTCAGTTGAACTCTCGTGGATAGCAAACCCGAACAATCTGAAACAAATCTGTGCTTAAAATCCGCCGTTCTTTCGCGATTGATGATATCTGACATGTGCGGCAGTATGTAGAGCGGAGAAAAATCAATTCAGGGAAATCCATTGGAAAACTATGTGATCAATTCAATGCGGTGTTGACGAAACGTTTTCTTCTGCACTATAGTTGAATGAACGGGGAGTCCGGGGCATCTTTTCCTCAACCGGCTGTGATCGGATCTGGATGAAACAACTGCCAAACGAGAACTGCTCTACTAAATTTAATTGAAAAACAATATACCAGTTCCGGAGATATCAATGGAACATGTAACGGTGAATATTAGTTGTGTGTCTAAAATCGGACCAAGCTCCAGGAATCGTCGCACTTTACAGGTGCACACCATGTAATAACATAAGAACTCGAATATAACTGAAGCAATGGTGATGCAACATCAAGTGCCCAGGATCAAACTGTTTTCATCCTGGGTTTGTGTTCGGATACTCGGGTTAGAATAGTATAGTAGTACAAGGGTTAGAGCTCACTGCAGATGGATCAACTATTTTTTAAGGCCATTGAGGCCATCTCAAACTGACATGTTCGTTCCGTGAAGGAAGAGCTTTTT